>CAMOHE010050947.1:67507-156622 GCA_946598075.1 Artocarpus hirsutus
TCTAAGAATGTCTTTTTGCTCTAAATTTTTAATATGTTATTTATCCATGTGTTATGTGATTTTCCTCCAAGTTTCACGTTATTTTGATTTTTCTATAAAAAGTTATGAATTTTCTTCTCTCTGTCACTCACAGTAATTTATTGCTGATCAATTGTGTTGCACATATGTATGGGTGTTGTTTTTTATGCAAATGAATGTTTTATTGCACGAAATTGGTGTACATGCTTATATATATATATTAAATTGTGGGCTGGAAAGTTTGGTAATGATTAGATGAGTATTTCATATGTTATAGAATTTTTATTAAGCCTAGGTTATGTGACTGCTTTAACTGTAAAGTTGTGAGATTCTTGTTATGTGACGTCTTCGTATAATTAAATGATTTTATTTAGTAATGAGAATTTTTGTATTACTTTAATTACATTTTAATATGATGTCATATGAATTTTGAGATTTAAATACATTTATTTTAATTGTTTAAGAATAATTATTGCATGTAATTCTTTGATTGAATTGTTTATAGTTATTTTTGTCTATGAATTCAAACACTTATTTTGAATTGTACGAAATTTATTTTAAGATAATTTTTGGTTATGATGAAGTTTTTAGTGTTTATTGCATGCAGGATTTTTATGGATTTATTTTGAGATGTTAATAATTTATTATGTGAATGTTTGTAGGGAATGCTCACTGTTTTGTTATTGCTGGCAGTTTTGAAAGTGAATGCTATGTGATTTATTTTAAATATTAAATGGAATTATTATGACTAATGAAAAATCATGGTAATATATTTATATGATATCTTTATCCCTGCCAAATATGGTGCTCAAATTATGTGTGTATGTTAAGTTTCTAATTTTTAAATTCATGGAGGTCAGAAATATTAGTAAGCTGAAAGTGTTGTTCTAATGTTTTAAAGTTAATAAAAATGTTATAAGTTTATGTTTTCAAGAAATGCATGTATGTATGATGTTATGGATGTTATGTTATGGTAATTAATTCAATAAATAAATGTTAATTACCATTTTATGAATATATGACATGAACACATTGAGAAGTGAGCACATCAAGACCGCGGCTTTGTCACCTACAAAAGTAAGCTCATTGAGGTAAGTACATTCTCACCTGTAATATGATATGTTTTATAAAGGTTTGAAATTATGTTCATGATGATTTCTATGATGGTTTTATGATGATTTTTCATGAAGTATTATTATGGAAGTTTTAAATTATGAAAGTTTATGCATGTTTTGATGATAATGTTTTTCAAAGCATGAAAGTATAAGTATGTATATGTATCACCTAAATAAGTGTTGCACACTCAATGTTATGATATGTTTACGATGTCATGTTTGGTTTGGGATTTGCAACCCCTCTCCTCTCATGACGGCGCGCCTATGATATAATGTTATGGTGCAACACTTGGGCCCTTAAGATAAAATGAATAAAGTTTTAATATGGTTGATGAAATGAAAGATATGTTCCTATGAAAATGTGCCTAGTGCACTATTATGATGATGACAATGATGAAGTTGATGATGTTCATGAAATGTTTTTAAGTTGTGAGAATTACAATGTACTTACTAAGCATTAGCTTATTCAAGTTTTATATCATATTGTAAATAAGGGTAAGAAAGTTATGGAGTAGGCGGAGGACACTGACAGGCGTGTGAACTAAAGAAGATGATTTGCAAATGGAAGAACGCCATGGAAAGAGATTTTTATGAAATGAGTTTGATTTTCGATTCCGAATATGCTTATGATTTTTGAATTTTAAGGATATGTCTTAAAACTATTAAGAATGTTGTTTAATGTAATTTTAATTATTTTATAAATTTTCTTCCGCATTTGAAATTTTAAAACTTGTTTTAAAAAGAAATTTTTTTTTTGTTCGGCCTACCGATCACTACTGGTCGGACTGTCGAAGAATTTTAATTGGCCTGTCGAATGCCAAGTTTCGGCCTGCCGATCTTGTTAATTTAAAAACCCCATTTTGCAAAGCCTCGGGCGGCCTGTCAGTCGAGTTCGGCCTGCCGATATCCAAAGTTCGGCCTGCCGAAATGTGTTCAAAGAATTTTATTTTTATTTTCAAAGGTTAATTTAATTTTCAATGATATAGCAAACTATTTACAGCATGTTTATGAAAAAGCGAATTGTTATAAATAAGTAATTTAGAAATTTTTGTAAATTGTATAAAAATACAGATATATATATATATGTATGTACGGATCCTGTGAATGTTTTTTCAAACTATGATTTCAAAAATACATGTTTTAATTTATAATAGTTTTGCTACAATTAATGGTTTAATGAATGAATGTAACGACATCTGTGACGTCCGAAAAGAGGGCGTTACAAATAAGTAGGAATTAAGTTAAGATAATAACGTTTAAGAAAGTTAAGCGACGACCTGAAAAGACTGGTCATTACAACAACAAGGGTGGACGGTGATGACGGTGGCAGTGGTAGGATTGCCGACGAAAAATAGAGGGAGAAAGAAAGAAGGGGTACAGGAGGGAAAGAGAGGGGCAGTTAGAGGTGGGGTGGGTCGACTTGGGGCTGTCAAAAAAGGGGCTAGTGCCAGAAAAGGGAAGGAAAAAGAGAGGAGGAGAGAGAAAAAAGAGGGGTAGAGGCAGCAGCAGCGATGACTTAAGGCAATCAGAGAAAGGGAAATGACAGCAAAGGTGGCTAGTCTCAGTGAGGCAGAGGGATAGAAAAAAACGGTTCAAGAAAGAGGCATGAAAATGAAGAAGAAGGGTCTAGTTCTAGTAATATATTGAGGAAATGTCATCGCTACAACTTGCTTAATGACGTCGTTTGCAATTGCCTTATTAAAATAAACTTGTAGGGACGATAGAACTTTTAGCGATGATTCTTATTGTCACTAAAAGTCTCAAAAAAATATGGCACTCGCTTCTTTTTGCCTCTTAAAAATTTAATGAAAATTGAATTTAAACTTTTAGCGATGACATTATCTTTGTGGTCAACAGGTGGTAACACTTGTTATCACATTTTGGTGTGAACACTTTGCACTTTGCGCCAGACTTTTAGTGATAACTATTGTCACAATTCCCACGAAACTATTAGAAACAACATGGGGGCCCCATATTTATAGCGATGATAAGTTCATCGTAGACGTCGAAGGATTATGGCTTTTAGTGAGTCGCTAAAAGTCAATCTTTAGTGACGACAAAAAAGTTTCGTCACTAAAGGTGTCATTTCTTGTAGTGTAAATACTTTTAAATAATTTCCTTGCTAAAATATTTTTTTCAAAGTTGTCCATTGTTTATGTTTTGATAGTTTCTTCCTTCAACTTCTAGTAATTTGCTTGCCTTTTTTTCTTAAAGCTTGTATTTCTAAATGTTTCTCATAAATAGTTCCCTTTTGAATATATTTTATGCAGTCCTCTAAAATATTATTTTGTCAAATATGACCCTGAGAAATGCACTTTTGTATAGAAATCTTGTTTCTAAATGCTCCTCATAGCAATTTTTTCTAACGTTTTTCAAATATGTCTCTACTCAATTTTTTTCCAAAAAAAAAATATGACCCTAATAAATATGTTTTTACTCACTGTTCCACTACAATATTTTTTTTCTCAAAAATATCCAGAAATTTTTTTATTATTGAAATCTTCTTTTGTTGTTTTTCATTAAAAGTAATCCTTCTTTTACTTCGAAATTTTGGAGATTGAACACATAGTTTGCTTGGTTCTTAAAAAAAAAATACATTTTTATATATTTCCTATTAAGATATTTTTCTCTTATATTTTATTCATTCTTTATGAATGATTAGAGAAATAACTAATATAAGGAACATATAGAACATTTCAGCTAGGTTGGTATCCTCAAACAACTACACATAATTATCTACATATTATTTTCTCAACTATGGGCCTAATAATATTTTTTTTCCTAATTTTCTAACTAAAATAATTTTTTTCAAATCTTTCTAAAGTTTTTTTAAACTACATTTATTATCTAAGTGCTTCGTCTACAAAATGTGTTTTGATCTCTGTAATGAGTTCTAGACTATTCAAGCCTTCTTTGACAGGGTTCAAGCGCTTTGAACCCACTCTACCAAAATCCACAAGGGCGTCAAAATAAGGAAACCTGCATGCCTCCATTTTTTTTTTCTTTCTATTTTCTAATTCTCATATATTTTTTTTTTTACTTGTACCTTATAAAATGTATGTATCGTATACAGAGAAGATTCTATTTATTTCTCTGTTAGACTTGGCAATATTTAATAATGAACAATAAAAATTCACTTTTTGTAAATTAATGTTAAGTGATAGTAAAATAATTAGTACTCCATGTATTATGTAAAGGTTTCTTAAGATTATCAACTACAAAAATCAATACTAATATTATTTTAACTTAATTCAAAAAAAAAAAAAAAATAGGATCTTCATCCACAGGCATGCCCTTTGAATAAACATTATTGTAAGCATTTTAATCATTTTGAGTCTTTCTTTTTTTTTTGGCCTTTGATTTCGTCCATATAGGTTGACTGGCCTGGCCTCTGGGTGAATTTGTAAATAAAAGTTCGAGATTAATGTCACTCCACATTGGTTGTATACTTATAATTATATGTTAGTCTCTTTTATTTAAAAATTAAAAAGAAAAAGAAAACTAAATTACATAGGTATAATCCCACTCTAGTAGACATAAGAAACACGAAGTGAAACAGAAATCAGCACAGATGGGATAGAGAAATATGCGTGTCAGCATGTGATTTTATGAGTGCATGCATGCACGCTTTGTCCCCATGCAGAAAGCATCATCATATCGTTTTCTTTGTAAGACGATGATCAACAAGTGGAGGGTGGGGCCTCCGAGGGCGCGTGCCCCACCTAAAAGACACAATAAGTTTGTGTATATATACTAACGTTCAAGTTTATGTATATGTGCACCCCCACGCTTTGTAATTTCAACAAAAAATAGTTATACGGGCTTTTTTAATTTATTAGTTATTTTGAGCTTCAAAGCTGATAATTAGACCCTTTCTTTTTTTCTTTTTTTTTAAATGTCAACAACCTCAATTCATTGTCCTATTACTATTTACTGAACACTGAGAAAATTTTTGGCGTTTGGTATTCCTTTTGTTTTTAATTCTTCTTTTCTCTTTTCATTTCCAGATTGCGCTCCATATTGCCCTCCATGTAGCACCATTTTTGCTCTTTTTTCTTTTCAAATTACAAAAAGTTTGTTTCATTGCTTGTTGGTGCTCCACCCGCAATTTTTATATGGCGATGATCTATAAACATATATTGTTCAAAGAAATGCAAATTAGAGTATTTAACTATATATTCATGATAATTATTAGTTTTTTCCCTTCTAAAGGTAAACTTTCTTTTAGAAAAGATTAGAAGTCGATGATTATCAGTTGTACATATTCTATATTTGTGTGTAAATATTTTGTTACGTATTATTTGTTTGTGTTTAAGAAAGTAGTAATACGACAATTATCCTTTCCCCCTTTATTATCGATCATGTAATGTGAATATATTGTAATTGACTCGTCAGTAAAAATTGTTGAAGCCATTTCCAAAAGTTTTCTTTCTCTTCTACACTTCTATTTTCTATTTTTTTTTTAAAAAAAATACATTTTTAGGATAAAAGTTTGTATTTTATTTTTAAGGTTCACTTTTTGTTTTTATATTTATGGTATTGTTGCAAAATACACATAATATTGTTATAGGTTTTTATATAGCAATTAAACTTTTTATTTTTCTTTTTTTGTATTTTGTGAAACAATATTATGTATATTATGCTCGAATGCACATAATATTATAACTTATGTTTTAATGTGTGGCCCCACTAGATTTAAATCTTAGATCCGTCTTTGACTGGGGCCTCCTCACTTGACGTAAATAAGGAATCTTCTTGTTTGTGTGAGAAATTTTGAACATAAAATCCGCCAATTTCCTTGTTGTTGTGAATTGAAAGGAGTAAAATGTATTAAGATACAAATCTAGAATAACAAAATTAGAAGTTCTAAATTATGGTATTGTCACACCAACATGAATTAGAGGGAACAAAACCGATCATGCACAAAATTAATGGTTGCCAGCTTTCTTTACGTAAGACCAATTTCTTTGACATTGTGAATCTTTCGTCTTAACAAAATGGGTACATAAAAAAACTTTCTTAATCAATCATTAATAAAAGTAAACGTAGTTTATTAATAATGGAGTGTACTAATATGGGATAGGTACATGATCAACAGCCTGTACCACGCAAAAAGTAAAAATCATCCGCTGGCTTCCAAGGCAATGCACGGAAGGGTCCATTTGATTGCTCACCTCAGCCTGACGCACGAATGACTTGTTCTTTCTTCTTCTTCTTCTTCTTTTCCTCTTCCTTTCCTATGTAAGGAGAACGTTCACGTATCCTCTCTTTTTTTCTGGCGGGCCGCGGACATATTCTTGTTTGGTGGTTTAAGCCTTCGTTTGGCATGTCTATTGGCATTAAAGGTTCCGGCTAATAAACAGTATATAGTTCTCAACAACTATAGTAAAAAATAAAAAAATAAAAAATTATTACAATATAAAGTCTTTTCTATTATAATTTTTAAATAAACATTTTTAGTTCAAACCGTTCTCTCAAATACCTTATAACAATCAATTTGAGAATATAATTCAAATCAAAAGTTTGAACCTAAAACGTTAAACTTATTTAATTTTAAAAAAAAAAACATACACACACTTTAGAACAATATTGATTTAAGTCAAGTTCCAAACAGACACCAAGTTAGTTATAAAATTTGGTCATTGAAGTTTTGTTTAACAAAAATCTTCCCAACTTTTATGCATTAATAGTAAAATGATGGTACTTGTTAATGGTGATAAAAATTTAACAAAACATGCCAAAGTTGTATTGCACATGAATTACTAGGAAGGGATTGTTAAATATAAAAGAAAATTACATGATATGCGAACTTTTAAGAAATGTGTTTATTCGTGTTATATTTAAAAAAGTTATGCTATATTATTACTTATATTATATATTTATTATGCCAAGTTTAAACATGTATGACATTCATATATATAAAGAGTAATAGAGTGTTTAAGAGAATGATAAGTTGTGCTACACTTAAACATCTGTAGCATTTATAAAAAAAGTAATAGGTTTTTTTAGAAAAAAGTGGTTTAAAATTTAGAGTTCAAACCGCAAACAATATAAAGCTCTCACATACTTGTGTAAATTAAAATATGTTATAGTGTAAAACTCTCACATACTACAATGTGTAATTTAAACTTTACAGTTAGAACTTTTAACCTCAAACACGCTATAAATATCAAAACATGATATTTTTGAAAATTTCCCCAAGTATAACATCAGTACTTCAAGAAAATACAAAGAAAACCTTAAGTTTCTGTTTGATGAAAAGCTTCCCTAACTTTTATATTTATAGTAAAACGATGGTAAGTGCTAATGGGGCAAAAAATTTAACAAAACGTGCCACGTACATTGCACATATTATGAGATAGTTAAGTATAACATCATTACTTAAAAAAAATTATAAAGAAAATTACAAAGAAAACCTTGTTTGATTCCCTTATCTCTTCTTCTTAATCTTTATCAAAATCACTCTCATCTAAGTCATGTTCTTCCTTGTTTTTCCCATAAACTAAAGTCCCCACTTCATTTATTTCTTTATACATCGTTTGGTAATAGGGAAGGAAAAAGGCAGGGAAAGAAAACGCACAAGGGAGAAATAAAGGAGTAAATGAAATGAGCACTTTTGTTGAATAAGTGGAAGGAAGTTGGTTTCTTGATTTCATACGACTTTGCTTCATCAATTTATTCTAACAATTGCATTACTGGGTTCTTTTGCTAATATTATTGTACATGACAAGCTTTAACTCAATGGGCAGACTGCAGGACGCAAGTAGCGACCGAACTCAACGGCCCAGGACTGATTCAACGCGTCATGAACCTGATAAGCCCAATCATGTATTGGGTTCCATACGAAACTCTAATTATTCGCAAAGCAACTAGCAGGTTATATTGAATAATTAAGTAAGAATTACACGATGTGACGTTTTTATGAAACATTTTTATGAAGTGAATATACAAATATAATTTATATGTCCTTTATTTTTTAATTATATATATTGAGAATTTAATAATGCCTTCTAAATAGACTTTATCATGTATTTAGTTTTTTTAACAAATCTCATAGTTGGGTGGTAAAAAAAATTGATATTGGCGAAATACAGATACATTTAATCAATTACAATGTAACTTAAATAAAAAAATCATCAATGTCATTAAATTACGTACAATTTAATTAAAAAATAATAAAAAAAAGCAATAGAAAATGAATATCATTAACTTAATGTAATACTCTTTGCATTATCAATCCATAATGTTAGCACAACTTAAATAGGAAGTATCATTATCACTTGAAGTCATAAAAAAAATAAATATCATTAAGTATCATTATCATTATGTATTATTAACTTAATAATATATTAATAATATAACTATAAGACACACAAAAAGACTTAATAAATACTATAGCAATTATTTAATTACATATCACAAAAAATGAAAATATTATTATCACTTGAAGCATTAAAAAATAAATTTCATCATGTATCATTAACTTAATGATATATCAATTATGTAACTTGTAAGACACACAAAAGACTTAATAAATACTATATCATTAATTTAATTACAACACCCTAGTTCTAGTTTGTTAGTAAAATCATGATTCCAATTTGTCGATACAAAATTCCATCTTTTGGCTAAGAAAATTTTAAAATTGTTATTTTGGATATCAATTTAAATTTAAGAAACAAACATGCTAATTCTAAGGATTTTTTTTTAAATATAATGATATCATAATCAGTTTGAAATCTTAAATACGTATATTATTATTATTCAAAAAAAATTAAAACTAATAATATTATTATTAAGGTCATTAACATCTTTATACATATGTATTAAGACATATAAAGAATATTTATAAACTGAAAATATATTTTAACTTTACAAATAAATAAAAGCCACGTGTCTTATTAACCCAATAATTAAAACAAATATCACGTCTAAAAGTAATTGAAAGACAATAGCATTTTGTTGTAAATTTTATGTTAAAATCTCGATTCTACCTTGGCTAAAGTTATCGACTTAGCTCCATCAATCGTCAGAAAAAAACAAATATCATGTCTAAAAGTAATTGAAAGAAAATAGCATTTTGTTGTAAATTTTATGTTAAAATCTCGATTCTACCTTGGCTAAAATTATCGACTTAGCTTCGTCAATTGTCAGAACTAAAGTTGACTAAAAGAGATTTGTTGATTGTCTGTCACGAGTAGATTGCCATTGAGATCGTGATTGAGCTTTTTCTTTTCGTGTGAGTTTATCAGCTTAAAAAATGACGCGAGGCTAGGACACGGACAACGACGTGTGGCTTAGATGGATGGAACATGAGGCTCAGACAACAAGGCAAGGCAATCCTCAAACTCAGGGGGCAAGAGTGACGCGAGATCAGCAGATTGCAATCTTGACACAATTCCCACGGCTCGTCGAGGGGGAGCCTTGCAATCCTATGATTTTGTGACGGCTTCGACAAGCAGCAATCATCAGCCGGAGAAAAATAAGAGAGAGAGGAATAGAAAAAAAAGAAAAGAAAAGAAAGTTGCAGACGAGAAAGAAATAAGATAGAAGAGAGAAGAGAAGAAAAGAAAAGAGAGAAAAGAAGAGGAAAAAAAAAAGATGATTGTTTTTTTTATATTTTAGCATAAGAATAAACTTGATTTATATTACCATGCTACTTACTAAACATATTTTAAATATCCGACATTAATTTTACTTAACCTTCCCAAAATTTCTATTTTAGTTATATCAAAAAATTGCTATTTCACTCGGTCTTCATTATTCGCTTGAACCAATTATATAGGAAACTAAGGCTAATAAAATCTTTTTCATGAAAATATTGGCACACTAAATTTTGAAATTCGTATTTCTCTAATTTTCCCTAACCCTCTTCATCAAATTTTATGTCTCTCCAATCCAACATCCTCTTTAAAAATTGTGTTCCTTCTAATTTAATGTGAGATAAAATGGGACTATTTCACACCTAATGAAGTTGTTTTTGGCCTAATTTCATCTCCTTCATTCTTTTGTCACCGTTTCTTTCTGCCTCTCCCCTACCCCCTTTTGAACTATTAGGTCAACAAATCCTTCTCCGCTCGAGTGAGTCCTTTGAGAACTCAAATTTCTTAGAAGACATCAAGCAAAGGACTTCGTGAGTGGCATCGGAGCACTTGGCTCCAAGGCAAGCAAAGACTTCAATGTTCATTTGGTTGGCATCGTGGTTAATAAAGGTGTCAATTCGAGCCGTACTGCTCGACCAATGCGGCAAAAGGAAAATCAAGATCGGGCAGAATGAGAAACTGGTTGGGCCGAACCAGCTAACAAAAAGGGAGGCAAATAAGCTCTAGTGCTTTACTAAATTGTATTCATAAGTCACATGTCATTTTTAATCAATAAGGTGCTCTTTTATTTTTTAGCTTTTGGTTTCAGGTAACATAATGGTCTAAGTGGACATTATTAAGCGACTCTATTCAGACAATTGTTAATTGTAAGAGAAATTGTAGGCACTTAAGTACCACATGTGCACATTACTCTCATCGATGTGGGACTCACTTTAATAATCACTCATGTTTTTATTTTTTTTTATGAACACACAAGCAAAAACTCACATAACCCATGGATAGAATAACTATAAGGGTATGTTTGGTGATAGAGATGGAAGAAATGAAGGATGGATAGGATAAGAGAAAATGGAAGGTGAACATAAAGAAAAAGAAGGATTGTAAGTTTTTTCAAAGTTATATAGTATAAGAGGAAGAAAGGATGATGATTGTCCCTATGCTTTTTTGGTATTAGGTGGAAAAGATAAAGGAATGATTCACTTTATTGGTAAAAGTACTATATTGACCTTTTGTTAAAGAATTCAATATTTATGTAGTGTATTAATAAATATCTAAAATATCTATTTTTAATACATTAATATATTTGGTTATTTTATTTACAAATGTTTACTATTTTTAATTAGTTAAGTGATACTAAATATTTATATGAAAAGATTCGGTTGTTTGCTACTACAATTTTTGTTTTTGTTTTTTTTTTTTTTTTTTTTTTTGCAAAAAAGCATATATAACTGGACACATACAATAATATTTTAAGAAAAACTTAAATAGATGAAAATATTAGATTAAGAATAGAAAAAAAGTTTGAGAAACTTGAGTTAAAAAAAACTTTAAGATCAATAAAGCATAAAAGAGTAAAACTGTAAATTTCTCTTTGTAGCATCATGCTCCCTCTTTTTTCCGTCCAAATGTGGGAGGATTCAAAATTGGTGGGTCCCATGGATCCCATGGATTGCGAACCCCAAGCTTATTCCTTTCTCTAGCACAATCATCCCAACCAAATAAAGGATTCACCTCTTCCCTCCTCTACCCTCAAGCCCTTTCCTTCTCTCCCGCAATCCCTCTAACCAAAACACTTTAAAAGATCTTTGAGAAGAGGTAATATTATGGTCCATAAGTTCTCTTCTAGTTTGTAATTGTCTTGATAGGGTGTTACTTTTTCATTTCGTTTATGATGTGATGCAACTTGATATGGTGTAATCTAGCAAAAAAAAAAAAAAACTTATAACTTATAAGTAATCTGATAATTTATAGGGTGTTTGGCAGGGTGGTTAGAACTATTTTTACTGTAGCATGTGAGAGCTTTATACTATAGCGATTTTTTTTGTTACTGTAACATGTGAGAGCTTTAGACTGTTTGTAACTAAGAAAGTGGTTTAGACCACTTTTGCCAAACACCTTTTAATTTGGTAGTAATTTCATATCCAGTGGTTCTGTTAATTTCGACAACTAATTTAGTAGAGTATCACTGGTAATCTAGTTGATTACTACGAATAAAAAGCTATCTCCCTAGATTCCCTCTCAATATTTTTCTTTTTTTACTTGGACACTTATATTATTATTCTCAAATCTTAATGGAAGAAAGAGCAAAATAACAAATTTAGGTTAAAAATTACTAAATAATATCATATAGTTTCAAAATGTGTAGTACATAGCATGTCATGAGAAAAGAGTAATATCTCATGAGAAATTCAAAATAAAAATCAGAAAAATATCCCCACCCTTTTCTCCTCTATATCTCTTACTCTCTTCCCTCACCAATACCGTCGGTGACTAAAAAATACAATATTACTTTGGTAATACTATATTACTGCAAAAACATAAACATTCATCGAAGACTTTGCCGAACAGCTAGCAACCGAGAAATATAGAATTACCCTAGTAATATTGTATTACATATAAATACAAAAGTTAACTGGCAACTTTGTCGAACTATTGGCGGCCAAAAATATAGTATTACCCTAATAATATTATATTGCTGTGTAAATAAAAAAGTTAACCGGCAACTATATCAGACAGCTAGTGACTGTATTACTATGTAAATACAAAAGTTCACAGCCAACTTCGTCAGATCGTACGCAACCGAAAAATACAATATTACTAGTATAATATTGTATTATCGTGTAAATATAAAAATTCATTGGCAATTCGTCAGACCATAAGAAATATAATGTTATTTTAATAATACTATATTTTTGTGTAAATATAAAAATTTTACCGATGACTTCGCCAGACCACCAGCGGCCAAGAAATATAGTGTTACTCTAATAATACTATATCACTATGTAAATACAAAAATTCACTGATAACTTCATTGGACTGTCGATGATTAGGAAATACATTATTACACTGGTAAAACTGTCTTACTGTGTAAATACAAAAATTCACTGACGATTCCACCCTACCGCCAACAACCGAGAAGTACAATATTACTTTAGTAATGCTGTATTACAGCATAAATAAAAAAATTCATAGACAAGTTTACCGGATAGCCAACAACCGAGAAATATAATATTATTAGAGTAATGTTGTATTGCAGTGTAAATACAAAAATTCACAGACGACTTCGACAAGCCATCAGTAGCCAAAAAATACAGTGTTAACCTGATAATACAATACTACCATGTAAATACAAAAAGTCACCGGTGATTTTTTCGAATTGTCGACAGTCAAAAATTATAGTATTAACCTATATTACCATGTAAACATGAAAATTTACTGACGACTTTACCAAACCGACGATGGCGTGGAAATATAATATTAGCCTAGTAATATTACATTTACAAAGAAATACGGCATTTCAATATAAATATTAAAATTTACTAGCAATGTCGTTAGACATCAATAGCACCATTAACGTCGTCAATGGCCGAAAAATATAGCCAAATCATTAAGATATCAAAAGCTTAGATCCAAACAAATCTGAACAAAAACAAAAAGAAAAACTAGATCTGAACCAAACAGAATTTTATTTGCTATTTTTCCTTTTTTTTAGATTCATTTTTTTTCTTTCTATCTTTCTCAACTCTATTATTTCTTTCAACGACGAGTTGTTATCTCGACAACACGATTTCTCCAAAATCAACAAGGACAGATTTAGGAAAAAATTGAAAATCATTACAATCAAAAACCTTAAAGTAGTGTTTCTAATTCCGATGTGGTCATTGCGATCTTCGACGACGATGGTTGAACCTAGTTTGCTAATAATGTTGATATGCTTTTGGTCTAAATCTAACGTGGCTATTGCCATTTCGGATGATAATGACAAACTTGAACATGGTCCAAGGCTAGATCTACTTCTAGTTTTGCTAAATCTTTGCAACGTTTGACTCCACGACGTGATGGAGATCCAAATTTAAATTTATAGCCTAAATGGACTGAGCGAGGCAGTGACAACTTTGACTTCAGCATAACCTAGATCACGACAGAGTAACAACGATGATGGGGAAATGAATAGGCAAAGTCGATCGCAAGGTGACAGTGGCAACAACAATAGAGATTGCAAGGATTGGTCTTCACGATATCTAAATTTTGACAGTAAAATATAGAAAAGAGAAGGGGAGGAAAGGAGAAAAGGTCGATGAACAATGATTAACGATGGAGATCGTAAAAGAGAGTAAAAGGAAGAAGAGAAGAAAGATAAGGATGGCAAATGACAACCAAGATTTATCAAGGATGGCAAACACTGGTCTAGTTTTAAGCTTTGTAACAAGAGAAGAGAGCAAGGAAGAGGAGAAAAGGAGAGAGAAAGAAAGGAAGGAAAACTAGTAAATTAGGGTTTGACAATAATTGAGGGTATTTTGGATTTTTTGTGTTTAGTAAATCAAGATTTACATTCATTATCCTATTTATTTTACTTTTTTAAAACTTCTGGCATTATTTATGAATCACTTTCTAAAATATGCTATTTCTTATCATTTCTCAATCTTAATATAGACATTTCCACCAATGATAAAGCTAATAAAAGAAACCCACCCCTCCCCCCCTAGGCCCCGCCCAAGCCCGCCATTATTTACGAATCACTTTCTAAAATATGCTATTCTTATCATTTCTCAATCTTAATTTAGACATGTCCACCAATGACAAAGCATAAAAGAAAACCCCCCCCCCCCTCGGGCCCAACTTTTTCATATATGCACTTCTCTACATATATTTGTACCAAAATTAAATACAGCCCCACCTTCTAAAAAATGACCCCCCCACCCTCCCCCCCCCAAAAAAAAAAAAAATCATTTTAAACAAAAGTTCAACCGGTGTCCTTAGGTAATTAGCAAAGATCTTCTCCTCCAAATAATAGCCTGGATTATTTATAAAGTTAATTTTATTCTTTTTTTTTACTTATATTCTTCTTTGTTAATCTTTTTCACAAGTGTATATATTTAACTATATTGATCTTGACATGACTTAATATTTAAAGATCTTTTAGTACATATCATAAATTTTTAGTGTGTTTGGCAAACCATTTTGGACTAAAAAATTGATTTAAACACTGTAGCATATAAAAGCTTTACATTATAGCTGTTTTTTGCTTTTTATTGTAGTATGTTAGAACTTTATATTGTTAATAGTTCAAACCAATTAAACACCCTATCTATCACATGTGTCTTGACTAGGTTTTCATGTATACTATTTTTTTAACCGAATGTGCTATATTCTACTGATTAGTTTTTGAGATTGAAAATATTGATCATCTTGAAAAAAAATTGAGACAAAATAAAGTTGTCAATTTCAAATGATTTTTGTATGTTTATAATATTTTATTTCTTTTGTTTTCATTTGACATTCTACTTTTTTTTCTTTATTTATTATACAAGGAATTGATTTTTAGTCTAATATTTAGATGAAATTTCGATGATATTGTAGGATAGATTTGAAAGGGAAACATAAATCAATTTTTCGCAAAATAAGAAAGATGGTCCTTGATAAACGATTAATAGATGAATGACAAATCAATGGCACTGATATTAAAGTCATTATGCAACATTTAGGCGGTAAAACCTTTTGGACAATAGTTTTATTTAATAATTATTCATTTTTTATTAAATATTTGTTGTAGTTATCGGTCCTCTGATTGAATTTTCTAACTTCATAACCAGCCCCGACTGAATTTTCTGCCTATTTCCACTGCATCAATTTGGAAGAGTCTAAAAATCGCCTAAACCTATATATTAAATATAAGAACAATAATGCACGACTTTAATTGAATCAACCACCACCATTATTAAAATATACCCACACTTTTATAATGCAGAATATTATGATAAACCATTGAAAAAAACTATTAGATTGAAAAATGTAACATTTAGCATTATGTAATAGAGATTTTGACGGTTGAGAATTATGGTTCTTTTTATACATCCATTTGTAATTCATTATATTATTAAATTTATAAAAAGGAGGAGGAACCCAGTTGAAGCTCTTCATAGCATGCTTCGAATTTGCCCTTCTCGTTTCCCTTGGGAGTTATTTATTATGTTGTATTGCTGACTATACAACCAATGAGAAGAAAATATATACCGCGTTACCGAGCGATGGATAAGCAAAGCATCTTTCTTTTAAGCAATGGATATAACCTCTTAGACTATCTTTAACACAAATATCACGATTTATAAATAGAGGCTGAAGGCGTCACTAAGAGGCATCCGAATTCTCCTATCATTACTGAAGCTTTGCAGAAATTTCCCCAACAAAATAATTCCATTTCCTTAAATCTTTCATTCCTCAATCAAAGTTCTTGTATTTGTACAAACATTCATCAAATAGTGAAATCACATAGTGAACTTAGCTCTAATTATAAAGTAAACCACTATAAAATATTACATGTGATATTTTTATTGTAGAATATTTACTTTTATTCTCTTCTCTATGACCGGTTTTAGGTATTATAAACATCATTAACATTATTTGTGAAGTTTGTTAAGGCTTAATAACGGTGGTTTGAAGGCCCAATCTTCTTATCACAATTGATAATCTTCGACTTAATCTGTTCAAATTTAATTGTAAATCCAACATCTACAATGCCACATTGGTTCTAACTATGTTTTCACACACTCTCATTATGAAGCTTGATGACTTGAAAAAATAAAATAATATAACAATGATAATTTTGTGATGATTAAATAAAAAAGTAAATTCATCAACCAAGATAGTCAAATATTAATTGTGATGGTAAATTTGACACTACTTTATAGGCTCTTGGATAAGAGCACAAGAAAATCCAAAAAAACGCCTCACGAGTTTTAGTTAAACTTAACATTTGACCTTGTAAGTTTAATAATCGAAAGTGCATCCTTTATGTTTTTAAATTATCCGAAAATTATCCCCTACATTCTTTAAAAGGTAAAACAGATAATCCTTTAACTAGTTGAAAGTTTTTGAAATACCAAAAAAACCTCAATAATTACTATTTAATTTTTATTTTTCATTACTTATTTGAATTTTTTTTGACAAAAGAATCAAAAGAAAATAAAATCAAGAAAAAAGGAGGTACCATGTTCAGTCGACTACTGAGTAAGATCTAATATAGGATTTGGCTTGTCCAACAAGTCTAAATTCTACCAATCATGTGTAGACACTACAAGGCGCAAATTCTATATAGAGCTAGACAAATCTCACTTGTACAGTTTTTTTTTTTTTAAGAAAATATAAATTATTTTATTTAATTTGTTTTTATTTTTCTCCCTAAATTTAAGTTCTTAGTCATGAATATTAAAAATAATCTTTAATTATTAATTATTAAGGATATTGATATAATTTTCTTAACAATTTGACCAATTAAAGGTAATATTTTACTTCCTTTGTACTTTTTGGATCATCACCAAAACACAGAAATGAACGTGCCAAAACAGCTAAAATAAAGTGTTACTTTTTCATTTACCAAAAAAGAAACGCTATGTTTTGAATTTTCCCCCAGAATACCACCACAAACCCACAACCCTGCGGGACCCACTGAACGTGGCGCCCACGGCCACAAGCTTGCCTTTTACAACACAAGCTCTCACTACTCGACGTGGAAACAATTAAAAACCTACGCCAAGAGTAAAGTAAAGATAAAATAATAATAATAATAATAATAACAATATGCCGACCAACTACCAAGTTCCATGATCAGGGAAACTAGAATAAACAAGGACTTCATAAGAAGGGGAAGAATACATTATACATGAACTCAACAATTGACAACCAACAAATTTGTCCACGAGAAAGGAAACTCATTTATCCTCACAAAAAAAGATATCATGACATTTTTTTATTTTTTCAAGTATAGTTTTCAAATTACTTCTCATTTTCAACAAAATTCACACAATATGAACTTTGACAAACAAAAATCCAAAGACTAATTACAGTTCAATCGTCACCCCTCCATCAGCCGCCAACGCAAAACCAAGTTTATACAAATTCGGCAAAAGCTGCAAACTGTATACCAAACAATCAAAATGTTCCTTCAAACTTCAAGTCCAAATCCAAACAAACAAACAATCAAACACACCGGCCAAAACGTTTCTATCTTCTGTTCAAGAAGAATTAGAAGCCTTACCCGTGTTCATATCGGCTCCGGAACCTCGCAAATCGTCCCCCGCCGACACCACCATACCCGGATATGCCGAGACTTGATGCGCACCGTTTCTAACCCCATACACCACGTGCTGGCCCACCCCATCTGGAACCGGAACTGACACTATCCTAGGCGACACGTCACGTGGGTCCAAGGATGTGGCAGGCCTCAACCCTCCGCCGTACACCTGACCCGGATTATGATACCCGAATGGTGTCTGACCCGTACCCACCTGGTATTGCGGAACCTGAACATACTGCGCATGAAATGGAACGTGGTGGAGTGGGACACTTGCCACGTTTCCATGTGGCACGTGACTGGCCACATAGTAAACCGGCACTGGCTGTATGGGTTGACCCGGAAAATTCGGACCCGCCACGTAATGCATAACGGGTTGTTTCCCCGGGATTAATCCAGGTATGTCCGGAATGGCGTTGATTTGGTTCTCATTCGGCTCCACTATCGGTGTCAGGTTATCGGGCTTTGTCTTCACGGGCGGGAGATTCGGGATAGTTTGAACGGTGGAGCAGAACGGAGAAGAGAGAACAGGAACGGGCGATCCCGGATCCGAGACCGAGACGTTTTCTTGAAGAACAGATCGGGTCTTGGATTTAGGATGCGGGTCGTCGAAATTGTCGAGGCCGAAGAGGCAGTCGGGGACTTCGGAGACGATCGAGGAGGCTTCGGAGCGGTTGCGCTCGAGAGCCGCCGCATCCGCCGACGACGGAGCTCCGCCGCTGTTGAGCGCGTCGATGAACCAGTTGTCGCGATTGGCGGAGCCGTGGAGGAGCGAGGTGATGCTGGCGGTGGTGGTTCCGGAGTAATCCTCGCCTCCGCCCTTGGGGAAGAGGAAGAGGCGGAGGCGCGTGGACTTAGGGTTGTGGTTCTGGGGCAGCACGCGATCGTACTCGTCCATCATGTTCTCCACGTCCTCGTCGGTCGTGACGGAGATCAGCGCGTCGAGGTCCTCGTTCGGAAGCTGGTACTTCACGATCACGTCGATCGTGCCTGAATTCACAAAACCGAAATAAACACAACAGAGAGAGAAATTGAATCGGACAATGAGGGTTTTAAGATTAATTGAATCAATTACCACAGAGTTTGGAGAGTTTGGTCAGGAGAGAAGAGAAGGTGGTGGCCCTGTGAACGGCGACTATGCGGGTCTCGCCGCCTACGTACCGGAGCTGATTGTCATGAGGACGAGGGACGATCTTACCGCCGAAGCTGCACATGAACCGCACATGCTCGTGGGGGTCGTGATGGTGGCGGATGTCGGAGCGTGGAGTCGACGCGACGGAGTCGGTGGCGTAGGATTCGATCTCCGACGGGTGGTGCGACGCCATGACTTCCGGTTTTATCAAAAGCAATGGAAATCAGGAGCTGTGTTTTAATTCGGTCGTATTTTTTAATTTTTGGTTCTCTTTCTTGCCAGTTGCTACCCTGAGGGAATATTGTCCCACAAAGGACAAAGTGGTATTCGTGACTGTGACGTGGGAGCGGAAAAAGGAATGTCTTTCACTCTCTTGGAGTTCTGATGGCTTGGATTTCATCCACGGCTGTGACGGGATCAGCCGTCACAGACGCTTTTCAAAAGTCAAAGCGAAGGCCTTCGCGTTTCTTTTAGCCATTCAGATATACAAGAGATAAAGATCGCACGTACGAAATATAATTTTTTATAATATATTTTTGGGGGAGTTGGTTTTTTAACTTGATTTGGTAAGTAATAACGCAGGGTCGGCCACCAACTTGCTGAAGATAGAAAATGTTTGGGTTGTTGTCAGAGCTTGCTAGAGAGGCTTGACTGTGATGTTAGCTTGCGCCCATGCAGTAATCATAGTATTTATAAAATTTGTTGATTTTCGTAATGTTTACATTTAAACTTAAATTATATAGCATTATTTGGAGGCCCTTTTCTTTTCCTTAATTAAAAAAAAAGTCGGCGACATTCTTACATCCCCACTCAATCCCTATAGAAGTTATTATTATTATTTTTTTTTCAAAGAAAGAGACCAACACAAATTTAAGAGTACGCAACCGAACTTGTGGTAAGGTTTTTTTTTATATATATATTTGTTCAATTATCTTAAAATTTAATACACGTGATAAAGTTATAGAAGTAATCGAAAAAGAGATACCAAAAATTTACCAAAAAATATGAAATTTTGTACGAAAAATAAATAGGATATTTGGAATCATTGGTTGAAACCAATTATTTAAAAACATTATAGCATGTGAAAGTTTTACATTATAGCTCATTTTTCTCTTGATCTTATAATATGTGAAAACTTTACCATAGTGATTAAAAATTTTGGTTGAAACTGACGACGTCAAACACTTTTAAAATAACAACATACATCATACAATTTTGATATTGTTAAAAAAATTTGATATCTTTTAAAAATTAAATTTGATACTCTTATATTTTAACATTTTCATTTGATTGTAGTAACTTGTTTAGGTATATTATATTTGTGTATTTTATTTTATCAAATTTATAGCTTTTAAGTTGTAGAGCTGCAAGATTTTAGGCAAATAAAGATCGACAACAAGTTATTGTAGAGCTCCGTCTTCTTTATTGCACTCTAATTAAGAAGAGTGCACGAAATAACTTCGGGTAGAGTTTTCAGCTACATCAAGCCGTCCAACTCGCAATAGTGTAAGACACGGTTCAGCCCAACTCTACACTGTAGCATACAAGGATAGCACGGCACACTTGATGGGTCAGGGCTGGGCTTAACCCCTAAGCCTGTAGGACCAACAAACGCGAAGGGCATGAGTCGGCCCAAACATACGATGGGCCCTGCCCGGCCCAAGCACACACCAAAGGCCCTTCAAGTGTAGCCCTTTAGGTGTTCAAGAAAATACCTTTATTTTGAGTCAAATTGTTGGAAAAAATAAGAGTATATCAATTACTCAACTAGACAGTTATTTTTGTATGATTTTTAACATCCAACTATATTTATCATGTAGTTAAAACATATCACAAATTTAAATATAAACTTGTTTAAATCACACATTGAAAAAAAATAAGAATTTTTATTCTTTTAATACTTTATATAATATTTAGAAAATTTCTTTACACTTAGTATTCCCATGATTTTATACGTCAACTTTTTATTAAAAATTATTTTAAAAATAAACAAAAAAATTTTAAAAATAAATAATTAAAAATTATAAGGTTGGTCCTGTAGAGCCGACCCTACAAGGCTTGGGCTCAGGCTCGGCACTACCCTTCAAGGGCCAAGGTTGGGCCTGAGGTTTTCTGCTCCAGAGTGCCAGGCTTGGCATGGCACAAGCCCGTTATAGGCCTTGAGTAAAAAGGGTCGGACCGACACGACACGGCCCTTTTGACACCTTTAACTTACTATAGAAAAAATAATTTAACCGTTTTATATATTATAATGGATCATTTATTTTATCTATCTTGTTATTTCTACCATATCTATGATTATGGTATTTATTTAGAACAAAATTGCCGCCTTCATTAAAAAAAATGCTTTAAATCTTGTCTTTGCAATCACAACACTGTGCATTCACCGTAAACCTTTAAGGACCACAAGAAATTAAAAAAACAAAAAAAAAAGGAATTAATGAAGGATGATATACACCACTGTCAAGGTTTTTTTTTTTTTTTTTTTTTCTTTAACTCGTTGCTTGTCAAAGAAACCACAGAATCGCTTATATTATATAATTACGAAACGTATTGATCGGTTGATCATCACAAACTAAAATAACGGTCTTAATTAAACTGTCATTGTTCCACAATTATTCTAGTTAAGTGAGCCACAAATAAAATATTTATTGTTTACTTAATCCTCTATTATGGTTTGTCAGTTTGCTGTCAAGTCTCATGTACTAATTTTCTTTCTTAATTGATGGTCGAAAGGGCCCACATTAATGTGGCGGGCAATCATTTATTCTTTTTTAACTCATTCCCATTGGTTGCACAAGTCTGCAACTTTTTAATTTTCAAAGATTCAAAATCATTGGCGTCAGCGCCTTACCGATTAGTTTGGAAACATTTTTGTGTCTGTTGACAAAAAGGTAAAAGTGCCAAAGATATTTTTTTAACTGATTAGTAGGTAACATTTTCGTATTTGTCAACAGAAGGCCAAAGTACAAAAGATTTTTTTTTTACTTAAAATAATTTTTCTTAGCATATTTGCACGTTTGCCTTTATATGTAGGCAACAGTAGAAAAAACAATTTTATTTTATCAGTAAAGTATAAATATTTTATCTGTTAAATTAATTTTTTAATAGTTTAATCTGCAACTAAAAGTAATTATGTATTACGTGTAAATATTAACATGAATAATTATAGATCAGACAATTAATGTTAAAACATTCTGCTCTACCAATAAAATAAAATAGCTTTTCCACTATAAGAATTATCTAATATATATTCTCTCCTTTCTTTTTCTCTATATTTTTTCTCGTATTAAATTCTGGCATCGTTCTCACCAGAGGGAGGTCCTTCCCCAAGACAAGACCTATCTCTCGAGCAGGATTTTGGTTTTCTTTTCATATGTTTATAGTTTATGTTTTTATACTATGAATAAGTATGTAGGGATAAATGTAAGGTTAATCCTATGAATAGCCCTCAAACTTTCTCTAATCCTTTGTTTTCCCTTACTTAAGAAAGGCACAAATTTAAACAAGAAAAGTTTGTTTTAGGTTTACCCTTCCAGTGAGTTGGATGTTAAGAAAAGAAATATGTATGTGATGGTGACTGAAAAATAGCATTTTGTGGATGAAACTAGGGACACAATCCGAAACACTTCCAAACCGATAGGTTTTCTATATTGGGCTATTTTGGCAGTTTAGAGACCATGTAAACCGGACTAGACGTTTGCGTAAAGAAACTAGACTTAGGGAACTATTATAGAACAGTTTGGTCATGCCTAAATCATAATTTGAACCTTCTGATTAACTCTTTAAAGATTTTTTGAACTTTTAGTGAGCATATATAACACATATATCAGACAAATTAAAAAATGACTATAAATTTAAACGGTCAGGTCAATTTAGACCACTTCTCAACTTTCATAAATTAGACCAAACCTTTTTTTTAAATGGTTTTGTCTAGTCCCAAACCGTTGAAAAATAGTTATGATGTGAATCAAAGGTTTAGCGATATAGTATGATCAGATCTCCTTATCAATGATATCAGCATGTCAACATCCATATAAGTGTAGGCTTAGATCCAAGCTCTCTGAGCTTTCAAAGGGTCGAAGGGATTACAGAGTAGAGCGAGAGAGAAAAAAATTGAAAAAAAAAAAAGAGAGGCATTTTTGGCATGTCAAGTATGAAAAAAAATTAAATTATTTTAATTTGCTATTTATCAAACCTGTTTTAAATTATAATATTAAATTTAATTAGTTCTATCAAGATTGTTCTCTTTCTGGATCTCTCAAAAGAAATTGGCTAGATCGGGAACTGAAATGTGGGTCCACATGGGCCCAAACTGAGCTTGTCTGATTGAGATGTTCAACGTGGCCGTTTGTCATTTTATCGTTTGGAGATAGTATCATTCGCTAGGCCCATCCATTATGCTGCTTCCCTTAGCAACCTCAAGTGACCAATCGTAAGAGGCTGGAGGCTGGAGGCCTGACGTGCTTCCATTATCTACTTTTTCTTTTTCCCTTTCATTCCTATTTCTTGTTTTATTTTGATAAATAGGTGCTTCCATTATCTCCAATTCATGCTGTGGGGGTGGGCCAACTTCCTAGCCACCTCACTTATTACTTTTAAACAATAGGAATCGAACTCACACTCTACTAAATTTAAGTCCCACCTTACCTCGTTAGTATTAACGTTTAGAAATAAAAAAATTAGACTAAAAACAGTAAGGGGCTAAAACCATCTTTATGTTATATTTGCTATAAAAACGTATAAAAATAATATATTTGATATATTATTTTATTTTATACTTTAACGCATAATGCTATTGAAAATATCATATTTGCCTTTCATTAGAATTGTTAAATCTTGAAACTTGTAAAAATTAAAATAATTAAAATGTGGGAATGTCTCTAAAAAATAAGAATGTTGTAATTATTAAAACAAAAAAGTCAATTTATAAACAAATAAGAATTAAATGCTAAATTTGCTATATGTTAAATTTGGTGGTAAATTTGCCACTAAACTAAGCATTCGAAATTGCATTATGTTGAAGAGTGTTTTTTTACACTCAAATGTTAAACTTACTATTGACACATCAATTAGGATTGCATTGGAGATGCTCTAAGATCATCTCTAATGCAAATGCTAATGTTATTATTATATTTACCATTAAAAGTGTGAAAGTGGCACACTAGAGTGTTATTCTTTTTTGTGCTGCAATGCATAATATACTTTAAATGTTGTATTTACGTTTTGTTGTAATTATTAAGCCTTAAAATTTATAAAAGTAAAATTGTAATATTAAAACAATTAAAAAATAAAAATATTATAATTATTAAAGCAAAAAAGTCAATCTATTGACAGATAAGAATCAAATGTCAAATTTATCATATGCTGTATTTCCCATCAAATTTAGCATATAACAAATTTAATATAAAAAATGACATTATATTGAAGAGTGATTTTTTTTACTTTGAAATACTAAAATCTGATATTGACCTATTAATATAGCACTGCATTATAAATGCTCAAAGACACCGCTACTAATTCTCTCAACAAAAAACATGGCTTATTTACAGGCTGTTTGACAACGGTTCCCACCATACGGTTTCCATCACAAACTCAGTTATGAATAATGTAAACCCCCCACATGCTACAGTAACAATAAAAAAAAAATTTCTACAGTGTAAAGCTCACACATACTACAGTAAAAGTGGTTCTAACTAACGGTTCCTACTACCCTTCCAAACATACTTCTCTAATTGAGACAATGTCTGTGATTATAGGACCTCAGCCTTGTGGAGCTGAGAACTCTCCCCACTGCTCACAAACCACGCGACGTTAGCAGCATTAGATTCTACACTAGGGATTGAAACCTCGATCCCTAATCCCTAGACCAACTTGAAGCTCTACTCTAACGTGTAGATTTATGAAATGTGGGCCTAACCCCCTTCTATAGGGGTCGAGTATATAAGTTTTAGGCCCTTTGCCTTACCAACACGAGCGTTTATTAGCATGTATAGGGTAAAAATTTCCCGGTTAGAGACTCAAAAGCAAGACTAAATAAGGGGGTATCCTACTGTTTTATTCTTATTATTATATTCAACCATTTCTTTCATTCATATCAGGTCTCTTAGTTTTTTCAAACTAGAGTAAAAAGTCCAAAATACCATTAAAACACATATTTATCTAATTCTAACCTAAAATATTTAGGATTAATTTTCTTTTTACATTTTTGAAAAGTATATCTTTATCTTTATATTCTTTAAAAGTGTATGTTTCAAACTTTCTTGAAAAAATAATAGAATTCAAAAGGAGTACTACTTAAATGCTTTTGATGTATCCAAGAAATAAGAAAGGATCGTCGTATTTCTCTAATATTATAAGGCCGGTTTCTTCCTAGGTGTAACTTAGGACTAGGGACATGGATGAAAGGACAGTACAATAGGTGGTATACTACTTTTTACCAATATTGTAGTCTATCTTTTTTTGCCTTTTTTTATTCAAGCCATTTTTTTTAGTAAAAAACCAAAATACCCTTAGATAGCACATGTTTGTCTAATCCTAACTTAAAATACTTGCTATCAATTATGTCTATATATTCATTAAAAGTTGTTGTTTTTAAATTTCTCAAAGAAGAGTTAAAATTAAAAAACAATGCTACATAAGTGGTATTTCTCAAATTGACGTAGGTAGTTGCCCCTAGGCCCAACAAACCCTTTCAAGAATTTACCCCATGCCCCCTAAACCTATGTATTCTTTAAAGAATTTGTCTCAAAAACTCAAATTGTTAACAATTTCATCTTTTATTTGTCAATCTTTATTTTTTTATTACAACATTTATATAAAATTTATTAAATATTAAAATGATACCCTAAATTTTGTTTTTTTAAATACACATGTTTCCAACCTAAAATCTAAGATAAATTCAAAATCTACTATATTCCTATATAAATTTATAATTTTTTGGACTCTAAAGTTAAAAAAAAATATTCAATTCACGCCCCTCAAAAAAAAAAAAAAAAAAAAAAAAACTTGGCGCTGCTCTTTATTCAGGATGTAAACCTGTCTTTTAAGACTCATAATGTGGTGCGAGCCGGGTGCTCTATTTACTTGAACCAAAAAAAAATTCCAGTCTTGACCTTATAGCTCTACAACTTCTTCAGATTTAGATTCCGATCTACACGTTGTGGCTCCACATCGCGAAGTAGACTACGATCTTGGCCTTCTTCACTGCCTCTGACCTCGCCGCATGGGGAATTAAGACTTCCTCGAAGGGCTTCGGTATGCAAGCCTCATAGGCCTTGCATTCGATCGAGTCATGTAGAAGACAACGACTTCGTCGTGACATGCATGAGATTTTAGCGAAGATTGTTGGTCGTTGGAGAGAGGCAAGGGGAAGAGTGATTTTGGTGCCGGAGAAAACGAGTTTTGAATTGGAAAAAGATGTCGGCCGATGAGGATTGCTTGACGATGCAATCAACATAGTGTGAAGACAAAGGAAAAGAGAGTTTTTTTTTTTTTTTTTAATTCAAATTGAAAAATAGAAAAAGAGACAATTTGAACTTTAATGTGCCGGGTCAATATGGGGTGTGGGTGGGGCGGCAGAATTCGTACCAACCCCACCCATTTGCATTCTTACTTGAGACAAAGTCATAAAGGAGAGAAAGAGACAAGTAGCAATTAAAAGGAATGTGTACCATCGATGATCTTTAGATGAGTATCACAGAGAGCTATATGATTTTTTTAAAGGTCTAAGGATTATATGTTATGTTTGAGTTTTACACATTTTAAAGAGTTTGTAACACTATACGTCCTTAAATTTTTCGTGTTTTGACAAATTGTTTTTAATTAAGTTTTAAAGTTAGAAAATTAAATTTTTAAAGTTGTAAACCGTTATAATTTGACTCAAATTGATAATGGTCTTAGAGTGTTTGCGGACGGTTTAGACAGTTTTTTCTCCAAACCATCGATCGAACTAAAAATAAATTTACTTTTGATTGGTTTGGACAATTTGATATTTTTTATAAAATTAAATCAAACCAAATCACTCATAAGTGGCTAGGGTAGTTTGTGCTTAAGGTTAGTTTTTTTTTAAAGTTAGAAAAAATTATAAAATGTCTAAAAGTTTTGATACAAACTAAAAACCAAACTAAAAGGTCACAATAACACAAACTAAAGTTTACCAATAACTAAAATAAAAAACAAAAAATACACTTAAATAAGATAAGACAACACTAATAAACTTTAAACAAATTAAAGCTTTCTATTGGTGTCGATAAAACTGTCCTCCTACTAATATCATTAATCGACACTAAAGTAGTTTTGGCCAGCAGCAGAGAGAAACTACGTGACAATGATGGCATGGTGAGTAGGCTAACGACGTGCAGAAAGAAGACGTTGGTCATTGGATGCGGGAGCTAGGATTCCATTCCATAAGTTAGTCTTAGTTATATATGTTGATTCTTAATTTGTTTTTGTTTTTCTAGAAGATAATGACAAGTGATTAGGAGAGATGCAATCATAGAGTGTGGAAAGGTGCATCTTATAAAGGTAGAACTTCTTGTAATAACCAATGAAAAAATAAAATATAATAAAATTTTTTATGTAAAAAATGTTTTAAAAATAAAAAATATATAATATGGTGGTTTAATGGGTGGTTTGACGGATGGTTTAGGTGGACAGTTTGGGAGGTTTAGAAGTTTAAACCATTAACCAAACCACCTAAAATATCTATGTAAAAAATCTACTCAAACCGTCCAAAATTAAAGCAAAAGCCAATAAACATTGGGGAATGCTTGGCTACAATCCTGAGAAGCTCACCCCGGCTTGCCAACCACCCCTATTGGGACATAGTCATTACAAGAGTTTAAATAACTCCCCCACTGATTGGCGCACTTTCCCGAGGTGGTCCCTGAGGCGTCTCACTCGAGATGTCAGTCTCTTTAAGAAGAACATGTGTTTGGGTCATATTGATATGGCTAGAAGTTGGGTAATAACCCACTTCAAGGCCACCACATGGCTTCATTACAACCCTTTGATGAGAGGTCGTCCTTTATCTGGGTTCATGACATCTGTCACCTACCAATCTAACACCATTGTACAGTTTACCCGAGTCATTGGGTGGACCCACCATACACCCGATTCATATGAGATATTATAAATAGGAGCATTAACTCCACTTCAAGCTAAGTGGACTCTCTCATACCTACCCTTAGCCTATCTCTCGACCAAACAGTTATCTAACTTGAGCGTCGAAGAACCTTTGGCTGGCATCAGGCCAGTGTCCCCTTTGACCTTCGAGGCATTCTCTTTTCTTGTAGGTTCACCTCAGGAAGCCAGGATGGGCAGGACATGTAGTCCAACCACCTTGCGCAGCCACACATGGTAGTGAGCAAGAGCGAGGCATCAACAGGTTTAGTTTAGATTGGATGGTTTACGCGAATTAATAGATTTTCTAAATATCATAACGCCATGTAAAAATGATAACATAACATAAATACCACGTACGCCACATTTTTGGCACTTTATGATAAATTGCTCCATAAACTTTTAATTTGACAATAATTAAGCCTTTTTGCCTCACTAATTTAAATGACATGATTAATTTGGGTCAAACTGCAACTATTAGACAAATTTAATGAATTAGTTGCCAAAAATTAAAAGTTTAGGAATAATTTTCCAAACTGTGTAAGTTTTAACCAATTTTTCATCTACAGAATTCTTTTGAATTCACCACTTGGAAGATAAATTATAGTTGTCTATGGAATAGAGTTTCATTCTTATTTTGTCCAAATAAATATAAGAAGAACTTTTGTCAAATTCTATTACTTGCGTGAATATTGGCATGATCAGAAGGCTAGAATTTACAAATTAGACGAGAAGGCTTAACTTGTCTTTTTTTGAGCTACTTGGACAATGACAGGGAAAAAGTGATATAGTAATTGTGATGAAGTATGTGATTCTTAAGCCATCATCTTCACCGTTATTCGCATTGGCACATCCGCGTTATTATTATACATACATGTGCATATACATACATAGATATATATATATATAGATATAGAGTTTTGGAAAGTTAGGGAATAAACAAAGAGATGTTTATGGTGCTATCTAAGTTGGGCGGTGGCTAATACATATTGAGAACTTTTCCAGTGGGGCGAACTCACATAAAGGCGAAGCCACAGATAAATGCAAAGAAACATGCACCAAAAGCTAAGAAGAGCAGTTTCGCTTTTCTTTTTTCTTTTTCTTTTTTTTTTTATTTTTTTATTTTTATCATCCGATAAAAATTTGAATTTTTATCATCCATAGCTAAGAGATGTTTTTTTTACGTTATCCATTAAGATATCTTCTAAAAAGGTATTTTAATTTTGAATCAGGATTACAATTTTTAGTAGGATCACTTAGGTAAATTTATTTTTTCCTACTAATTTGCAAATATTTTAGTGACAATAATTCTTATTCAAAGAATGTTTATGAATAAACATTAGTATTATTAATTTTTCTATTCTTGAGTTCTTATTATTTCCTTTCTTATAGTTCTATCTCTCTCTCTAACAGTTTTTCTTTCACTATCTGGATTCAATTCTTCCATCTCTATTTTCTATTCTATTAGATTAGTCCTACGTGCCCATGGTGACGATGGAGCCCCATATCAATTTAGTGCCTCAAGAATTCCTCTTAATATAGTTCAGAGTCATCAAAGACAGACTTTTGTTCTTTCATAAAAAGTGAAGTCTGCTCCCCATTTCCAGACTCCAAGGTTTTTTAAGATCAAATCACTCATTTAAACCCCAAAAAAATTGAGAAAATATTTAATATTCTTGTAAGATTGAGTTTTATTATTCACCAAATTTAATTAATAGTCAAGTTAATTAAATTTAACGAAGAAGAAGTAAATAAAAGACACATGCAATTTAATTGTGGTTCGGTTGTTAAACCTATGCCCATATGGCCACGCCTAGCTATTGAATAAGCCATTAAGTCTGAAAATGTTACAATCACAAATTAGACTTATACAACTTCTAAACTCCCTCTTTCCTTTGTCACTTCTGTGTTGTAACATTCCTTTGTAGCCTCTGTGTTGTAACACTCGTTTTCAAGTTTTACATGTGTTGAATCCCCTCAATACGTAAAGTGTTTTCTCCCAAAAACTTCACATTCTTATCCGAAGAATGCCAAAAATTAATTTGCTCGTGAACCTTTGTAATCTTAGCTCTCTAGATGTGCTAAACACTTTGTGAGTTGGGGTTTATATGAAGCTGCTTACAAAATATCAATCAAATCTCAAATTGTCTATTTAAAAAATTGAACTCGTATCCAAGATTGCAACTTTGGAACAACCTCATCTCAATCAGATCTCGAATTGTCTATTTATAATTCGAATCCTATTTGAGGTTGCAACTTTGCAACAACCTCTTTTGATTAGATCTTAATCCAATTTTCTTAAGTGAATCTGGACTTTTCTACTGTAATTTTATGCATTTATACTTCAAAATATCTCCAATAAATCTCCTTTAAAGCAAATAGCAATCTCTTCCTTTTAAAAAGCTAAAAACAAAACCCTCTTCAAAGTTTGACTTTGAATCTTAATAGAACTACTATTTTCCTTCAAAGTTTATCCTTATTTCCAATTTGAATTCTCTTTGAACTAGAATCTGCAGGACAAAAAACATGTAGATCATCTTGGATTTTATTTTTGAATTTCTTGAATAATGTTGCCAAATATGCCAACACAAAAGGTATGTCTACTTTCTTTTACGGTTTGGTAAGAATGCCCAAAATGTAAACCCTAACAATTCTTTTGAATACCCTTCTGCGCATTGTTTCTAATCATGATTTAGGATATTCTCATATATATCCATTATTGTTGTTGATAATTATAGACGACAAGTCGTATAAATTGGCATTTCATTAATTCATGTAAACTCAAAAAGTATCTTCTACTTTTGACTGTGAAGACGTAGAACCATTGGCAAGTTGGCATAGAATCCCACAAATCCACACAACCAAACAGTCCTCAGATCAACGACTTGGTGTCAAATGAGAGTGATTTACCCCAAAATAAAAGAGAAAAAAGAATAAAGAAAACCACCTGATGAGAGTGGCCCATTTGCCAGTCATTTTCATTTTTCTATTGATTTTTTATTACTTTCACTTATCAGCTGTACATTGCGGACTTTTTCAAAGTAAGACCAGCTCAGGTGTCTGGCTCCAGCTATTATTTATACACGTTTTATTTGTCGATGATGTATTATAACTATATTTATATATTTGGTTGTGATTCGTTCCAGCGAAATAGAAATATTGAATATTTATAGAAATGCAGGCTGTGCACGTACTGTAAAGGAACCAGGAAGGCGTTAGCTGATTTATAATAATAATATATTTTAAATAACCTTGAACAATAGTTGGTGCATTACCTTGTCCTTCACAACTTGAAAGGACATAAAAATCGTCCTAAACTTAAAATAAGTTATATTTTAATACTTCTATTATTGTCTATTGAGACGTGAAATTAACGCTTTTGACAGCGTGTTGGTCACAATATGATTGCTTGACAAAATACAATATTTCAGATTTAAACAAAATAAACCTCAAAATTTTGTTTTAGAGAAATGCAATTTTTTTTTTTTTTGGTTCTAATCTTAAGCATCGCCTCTTCCTTTGAGGGCGTACTCCCCGCATCACCATCGTCATCTTATTTTTCCTATTACGAACTAACTATGTGACCTACACGAGAATAAGATTGATTAAAAACTAACATTTTATTGGTAGAATACCACAATTGCAACTAATGTTAATGTCGAGAAGCAATTTTGTGCTATTTAAAGTAGTGGCAGAAATATGAGACAACCCTTATTAGACAGGGTGGAGGGAATTTAAAATTAACTGATAATATTAATTAGTCATTTAAGAAAAAATAATAATAATATTTAGCTATTTAGAGTGGGTCGTGAATTATCATGTTCATGGCCCATCCAAATTTGTCAGGTTTAATTATCAAATAGAAAGAACAATATGGAAACACGAGAGGAAAAAACATATAATCTGAATGGATATATATATTATATGTCATTAGTGTGAATGGACGTAATGTTTTTTTTTTTTTGGAAAATGGAATGGATGTAATGTTAATGGATTTGGAGAAAAATAATTAAATACCATAAATTTGGAACTAGTTCTGAGTGAAGTACGGACTGCTTTAATATAATATCTAATTTGAAATTTGAAAATTTTGTATCTTGATATAAAAGATAATTGCAACTCATAACAAGAGAGAGAGGGAAAAAAAGAAAAAAAAAATACACAACTTCAATATAGATTACTTATAAAGGGTGGATACGTGGGTGTCCAAGGAAGGAAGGAAAACAAAAAGAAGCATATATATATATATATCTTCAGCTCAAAATTCACGTGTAGATTTCTAGAATCGGTTTCACATTAATTGAGTTGACCTCTTTTGTGAGCGAGAGAAGTATAGATCTGACCAACAGGTTAAACTGTCGAGCACTTTTATTTTAATTTATTTTATTTATCATCTGGTCTTAATTTCAATGTGGTACACAATGCGATAACAATAACTGAGAAAGTCCCCTCCCATGTGTCGTATCTTTTAATATATTGCCATTCTGATTCTGCTTTCTACCAATAATTGAAGTTCGGTGAGTTGTTAAATTGTTCATTTATGGATTTTCTTAATTCTTTAATCCATAAAAGCCCAATCAAAGTTTTATCCTTTAATCCAATCTTTTTCAGGTTTTTCTTTTCAAAAACGACCCAAAAAAAAAAAAAATCATCCGAGACCACCAAAAGGTTGAGATATTACTATTTTGTTGAGATATTATTTTGTTTTTTTCTGCTTTCTTTTTTTTTTTTCCACAGTGTAAACACACAATGCTGAAAACATACAATTCGATAAAAGTGGAATCTTAAAGGTTGGCTTTCCACGGAATAAGTAAAAGTTGTTTGTCCTGAATATACTCGATTAAGAAGTTTCTTTTCATTGCAATTTGTTTTTCGATGCTTTTAAAGTATTGCAGATTTGCAGTCACAATGTCCAAATTATGTTTAATGCTAAACCAACTTTATTGTTTTCAGTCCACTCCATCCTAAAAAAGTGCTAGATTCTCTCTTTTTTTTATTCCCCAAAATATATGCACGGAAAGATAAGGTTTACCATTCAACTTCTACTTCTTTTTTTTTAATATTTTCTTTTCTTTTACGTGCTTTTTAATTCATTCATCAAGATTTGTGATATTGTTTTTTTTAGTACTTTAATATAGATAAAAACTACATATAAAGTAAAGCAGAGACCTATAGTCGGTCTGTAATTGTGATAGCGAGGAGGAAAGTCATCATGAAGATTGCCAATGAAAGCGGGGTTGAAGTGAATCTTAAGGTTAATGCATTTTTCAATTTTTTTTTCTGTTTTTTCTTCATTCAGATAACAAAATGTATCTCTCTTTTTTTTTTTCTTTGTTATTTTGTTTCTTAATATTTTCGCAATCTTACAATAACCAGGGAAGGCACAAGGCAATATTTGTTTGTTGGATTCTTGGGCTTGGATCCCTTGTTGCTTGGAACAGTATGCTCACTATTGGAGACTACTATTATGCACTTTTCCCTGTAATGTTCTCTGTCCCTATTTTTCTTTTTCTTTTTCTTTTTCTTTCTCTTTTTTTTTTAAAAAATTTTATCTTGAGCCCATATTCATGTTTTCTACCATTGTAGACTTTGATATTTTGAATTTACTAAATCTCAATTTCTTTTTCCTATCAAAATTTTCTTTCATTTTAGTTTTGAGAGTTAAGACTATACTAAATTTTCTGCCCTTTATTGAACTGTTTCTTAGTTGGTTCTAGTATGATCATTTATTTATGTGTTTGGTTTTGAAGGATTACCATCCTTCTCGGGTGCTTACCCTCGTTTATCAACCGTTCGCCGTCGGGACGATGGCGATACTGGCCTACAATGAGGCGAAGATCGATACTCGAATTAGGAATATATTTGGATACACTCTCTTCTTCTTGAGTACCTTCCTTCTCATAGTTGTAAGCACTTGACTCTTTCCTCTTAATTTGTTTTGGAAACTCTCAATTCCATGTTGTGTTTGCCTCCGATTTTTCTTAGTTGGATTTCGCTCTACCTAACAGGTTGACTTGGCGACGCATGGAAAAGGAGGAGTTGCGCCATTTGTAGGAATATGTATTCTTGTTGCCTTCTTTGGGGTTGCAGATGCTCATGTTCAAGGAGGAATGGTCGGAGACCTTGCTTTTATGCTTCCTGAGTTCATTCAGGTTTCACACTACTTTTTGTGTTTTTTTTTTTTTCAAGATTTTATGTTCTTTTGGTAGTGTTCTATTTTCTAACCACCCATAGGCTCACCCATGAAGCAGTGTTAAAATGTCTTTTCTTCTTCTCTTAGAACGTTTTCGAGTATCGAGTTTCGAGTTTCGAATATCGAGTTTTGATACTGCAGAGCATCAGTTATTATTCCTCATCTTAGTGCATATACATGTTATTTTTTTAATTTGACAATAGTACCATGTTAATTTTGATATATACTGCTTTTTTTCCCTTGTTCAGTCCTTTATGGGTGGATTGGCTGGATCGGGTGTTCTGACCTCTGGTCTGAGGCTAGTCACAAGAGCGGCCTTTGACAAAACTGATCACGGTCTTCGCAAAGGCACTTGTGAGTAAAATATTGTTTTTCCGCCAATGGAGTCATGATTTGTATTATGCAAGTTATTTCGAATTAAGCTACCAGGGGCCTGTTTCGCACGTTGAGCCAACTTTGTAGACTTTTAAGTCCAAAATTTTTTTTTTAATATATGTTTGTTTTCTCTAAAATTTCAATCAAAATAAATCATTTGAATCCAAGTTACAACTCAAATCAAAATAATTCAAATCAACCAATTTGAATCCATTTACCAAATGAGCCCTGCTTGTTACTGTCTTTTGCAGTGTTGTTTCTATCCATTTCTGCCTTCTTCGAGTTCATTTGCATCTTTCTCTACGCCTCTGTCTTCCCCAAGTTGCCGATAGTGAAACACTTCCGCAAGAAGGCAGCCTTAGAAGGATCGAAAACCGTGGCATCTGATCTCGCTGCTGTTGGCATTGAGACGCAATCAGACCAACCGGTAGTTCCGCTCGAACCCATCTTTGTCGCTATAAAATGCAAGAATCGTGATGCCACTCTTCTTCAAAAACTCATGTGTAACAGGTTGAAAGGATGAGCAAGAAGCAACTGATACTACAGAATCTCGATTACGCGATTGGCTTGTTTCTGGTTTATATTATAACATTGTCCATCTTCCCTGGTTTCTTGTATGAAAACACTGGAAATCACCAGTTGGGCTCATGGTAAATACTAATTAAAAAATTCTGTCCCTTTGATGTTAACAAAAACAAGTCTTAACATTTGCTAACTTTGACTACAACATGGCTGGTATTTTGTGTCGATGAACAGGTATCCACACGTTTTGATGGCCATGTACAATGTGTTGGATTTTGTTGGCAGATACATTCCTCTAGTAAAGTGTCTGAACTTGCAATCGAGAAAGGGTCTTTTCATTTCGATTATCGCTCGTTTCCTGTTCATCCCGGCTTTCTACTTCACAGCAAAATATGCCGACCAAGGATGGATGATTATGCTCACTTCCCTCTTGGGGTTAACCAACGGTTATCTCACTGTCTGTGTGCTCACTGCAGCTCCTAGAGGCTACAAGGTATGTGATAAAGTTTGTTTATTTATGCCTTTCATTAAATTTTAAGGTATGTTTTGTAGTGTTTCTTCATAATTATGTTACTGATTCATGTTTCAAGTTTTTATTGGATTAAAAATTTAATTATTCACGCATTTGTTTTTGAGCGTTGCTCTAAACATTTGCAGGGACCTGAACAAAATGCTTTGGGCAATATCCTTGTGGTGTTCCTTTTGGGAGGTATCTTTTCTGGAGTTGCTCTTGATTGGTTGTGGCTCATAGGCAATGGCTCCTTTTAAGGAGATATATTTTTCTTTTTTGGGGTTCCTTTTTCTTTTTCTTTTACCTGACATGAATGTAAAGATTTCATGTTTCAGCACATAAGTAGGATTTTATTTTTGTTTATAGCTAATTGTTATTCTCAAAAACAGTGAGAAATTAAATAAGTGATCAACGGGGAAATAGTTTGGATTTGCACGGATGAAACTGGCTTTTGTATATATTTTTAGCTTATACCTGTGGCTACCGTACATGATTTTCGTTTGCTCTTCTGATTAAATGAAAAGGGTTGATATGAATTAGGACAAAGATGCAATGTTCAAGTTCAATAGGCGCAAATCTACGCAGAATTGAAACTTGAATTAAGTCAAATGTGGAGCGGTTATGTAAAATTATATTGCAACTATGATTGGACAAACTCGCCATTTTAAGTTCATGTTGGCTACTTGCCCTGGAGACTAAAAATTTTTTTTTTTTAGCTTGGCAGTTTTTGCTCTAATTCTAATGACGGCATTTAAAGTTGCTTATATGAATGCATTTTTTTATGGATAAAGTATGTGGATGCATTGCTTTAAGTATTGAGTTTCAATTTGCACAGCATCTATTATCAAATAATGGTGCAACGGTTAGGATGCCTTCTTATTTTCTTTTTTAGAATGCGTTCAAGATTTGATACATCGTCTTTTATATATATAATATTACGATTCTATGTATTTTTAAAAGTAATTGTTTGTGTACCCATTTTACTATTTAATATTCAATCAATATCAGAAAGTTACAATTTTCATGATAATAGATTTGCATATTGTACACAAGTATTATCATTCTCTTCAAATTTTATCTTATTTCATTATGCTACTATTCGTTGATTATTATATAGTATTTGGCATATGATTTCGTTGATTATGATGGTGAATATTATCATAAAGTTACAATTTTCATAATAGTATACTTGCATATTTGCACAAACATTTTCAATATTTTTCAAATTTCTATTCTTATACCATTATCATAAAGTTGCAATTAATCTAACAATTTCAAAGCTTCTTTAATGAATGCTAAAGTGATGTGCCAATAAAAAATCCACCATTTGTGTGTAAAAAAATACTCTCCAATGTATTACTAAATTTAGCATTCGATTTCTATTAGTTGATAGATTAACTTTTTTACTTTAATAATTACGACGTTCTTATTTTTTAAATTATTTTAATATTAAAAAATTTACTTTTACAAGTTTCAAGGTTTAATAATTATGATAAAAGATAAATATTACACTTCAAATAGCATTATGTATTGAAGCCCAAATAAATTAACACGTTAAATATGCTATTTTTACATTTTTTTTTTATGACAATTTTAACATTATTGACATTTACATTGGAGATGATCTCATTAAAGATATAATTTAGACAAATTTATAATATAACGAAATTGTAGAAAATTTAAAATGAGCACTAATATTTAGACATTTACATCATTAATCTTTAGAGTTGAAGCTCATTTTTAAGAGTAGATTTGAGTGAGGGCTCGTTACGTTCTATCAATAGGCTCTTGGATGAACAAAAAGAACAGAAGACAACAAGTAAGAGAGCAGGTTACCTGAAAAAAGTTGAAATGTTAGTTTAAATGCTTCTATGTTCATCTTTTATAAAACGTACCTACATATCTCAGAAGCTTCATTCTTCTCTTCTATTGCTGACAATTATGTGAAACAAACGTACCCATCCATTGTTGGAGTTGTCACTTTACCAAACAATATTTCAACTTGCAAAACTATACGCGTTTGTATGAAATTTCCTGGAAAGTTGGAAAAGAAAAATATTAAAAAAGAGAGACAGAATTGGGGCTTGGGAACGAGGGATAATAATTCATAATATGTAGTACAACTTTTTACAGTACAAGTTATAGCCCTTTAGGACTACAAACCTCAGTTAGTCTAGCGGAGAGCAGCTGAAAATGTTGATTTCAGCAAGTTTAACACATTGTACTAGACAAGCTTAGAAGTCCATGTACGACATTGTATGATCAATGTTGTTTTTAGACCAATATATATATATATATATATACAATTAAACACTTGGCATCATCGTAGGCCTGTTGAACAGGAAAATTTAAAGATGATCAAGATTTAGGAGGTTCCAATAAGTGAAACGTCATTGAGTGCAGCGTTGATGAAAGGTTCAATTTACAGTTCGTTAATTGAGAACTTTTCGTCAGCGCTGCACTCAATTATGTTTCTATCCTTTTGGAATAAGATATATATATATATATATTGCTGTGAATTATTGTAGGAGATCCTCTATTTTCTTTTTGCGTTTTCTTCAATGTTTGAAGATCCGGGAAACGGTAATTTGGAACTGCTCTTCGTCTTCTTTTTTTTTTTCTCTTTTTTTTTTTGAGATTTTTTTAAGCATTTTTAATCGAGTATTATGGAGTTTTGATGATCTTTTGATCGGATTGTGTGTTGAATTACAAAATCTTCTTAGGAAGATGAACGGTTACACAGATCCTTTTCCCTTTGGTTTTATTTTGAGAATTTTTGGGATTGTTTTTTATGCTTTTTGAGATAAAAATTCAAAAACACTTTTAATACAAGTCTTAAAAAATTCTTATTTTTCAAAATAAAATCATTTTCACTTATTTTAAAAACAGTATTAAACAGATTCACTTTTTTTTTGTTTTTTATTTTCATTTATTTTATTTCATATTTGCTATCAGATCCCAGTCATTCTTCCCTTTTCGTTTAGAATTTTAGACGTTGCAATCAAATAAAATTTCTATTTTCCCTCAAAAAAAAATTCTATTTTCTTTATGATTTGGTCCTGCTTCGATTTTAATATATTTCCCAAATACCTAATAATCGCAATGATAAACAACTATACAATCAAAACGACAATCACAATACTGAACGACAAACAAAAAAGAGAGTAATGTCGACAGCCAATCAAGCAGCGACACTAAATAACTGAGCGACAAGAATTGAAAAACATTAAGAATAAACTTGCGCCCAGGATAAAATATGTGGTTGGTGAGAAAATGACAGGACAATAGTAAACGACAACAACTAAAAAGGCAACAAACAATGTAGGTAACGACTTGCAAAATAAAAACGAGGAAAACGACTATCAACTAGCGTCTGGTAAAAAAACGACAAAAAAATAGGCCATAATAACATGAAAAGCGACAAACAACGTAGAGACGACTGCCAAATAAAAACGAGGAAAGTACGGCAACGGCAAAAATTGTGAAAGGACGACAAAACGATCACCGGGATAATAAAACCCAAACAAAGGGCTGACATGAATGAATGACTACAAGTAAAGCAACATCTCCGAAGATATAAACGACGACGACAGTAGGATCGCTTGTGTAGCTTTTCATTGATCACTCAGTATCTCGCACATTGGCTCCTGATCTTCCGGGCTAATTGTTTGTCATCTAACAACGTTCCCTCCTCAATATATGTGACGAGTGGTGATCGCCAATCCTCCTTTGGGTCAAGCGAATTCGACTCCTCGGTGCTCGCGTCTATGCTTGGCTTGTCCAGATACTCCAGGGGAATTGTTCTTTTCACCGTAACTTCAACGGCCGACCCCAGGTTTGCCAACGCATCAGCTCTTGAGTTATCTTCCCTGGGCACCTGCTCGACAGTGCTTTCTACGAATTCTTCTATTAACTTCCGCACTAACTCCAAGCATTTCGACATCTTCGCGTCCCTCGCTTCGTATTCGCCATTAACTTGATTCACGATCAATTGAGAATCCCTCGACACATTGATCTTTCTGGCCAACATGGCTCTCGCGAGCCGCAGGCCTACTATGATAGCTGCATATTCAGCTTCATTATTAGTAAGCCCAGCCTGAACGATTGCTCCATCGCTTCCTTGGCCAGAAAAATAAGTGGTATGCTAACTCCGCTCGCTCTAGCGTTTGACGATCTATCTACCATCACGGACCAGCTTTCTTCCATTTGCTCGTTTGCTTTCTTTTCAGTTCTGGGGTAAGTTCTGTGATAAAGTCAGCCAAGACTTGACATTTCAAAGCCATTCTGGATCTATATTCGATGTTGAATTCGCTCAATTCGATCGCCCACTTAGTCAATCTCCCCGACAGAGCAGGCTTATGCAATATCGCGCAGAGCAGATGGACAGTCATCACCACAATTGGGTGGCTCTGGAAATAGAGCCAAAGTTTTCTTGTTGCGATTATGAGCAAAAGTGTCAACTTTTCCACAACTGGATATCTTGTCTCCGCATGGAGAAAAGTCTTGCTTGTATAAAACACCGGGCACTAAGTCGATTCTCCTCTTTTACAAGCACAGAGCTAACGGCCATAGCGGACACAGCAAGGTAAATGAACAAAGGCTCGCCAATAGTCGGTTTAGAGAGTATCGGAGGGGTCGTCAGATATTGCTTCAATTTGGTGAACGCTTGCTTACAAGCTTTATAATGAATATGATTGTGATACTAAAATATAAAGTAACATTTTACTAATTGAATGCTATTCATATTTTGTTTTGTTTTTAACATCTAATTAATGAAAAATGACTAACATTGAAACAAACTAATAGATTGAGTAAGTTTGTGTCATTTTAAAAGTCAAAGACTAAAGTGAGATTGGGGATAAGGTTTAGAATTATTTGTAAGATGAACACATTCTTTTAAAGAGTTATAAAGTTGATATGAAAATTTTGCCTTTTCTATCAATCTCGAGTTTTATGATAGTAGTAGTAGTAATAATAATAATAATTAAAATTTGCCTTTTTATCAATACAAGTTTTATAATAGTAGTAGTAATAATAATAATAATAATGATAATTATAATAATGATCATTATTATTATTATTATTATTATTATTATTATTATTATGAGGTGTTCAACGAGAGGGACAGGGATTAACAGAAAAAGATTTCTTTGTCTAAATTTTGGGTAGACTATAACGACTTAAGATTTTTTTTTTTTTACTTTGGAAAGGATAACAACTGCAAATTTTCAAATTAGATTTCCTACGTTCATTTTAATTAGCAAAATTAAATGGAGTAAATCATTATCACCCTTTCCATGGAACCTAGGACTGCGCCTAAGAATCCTCCTAATTTATAGTAAAAAGGATAGGAAAAAAAAAGGCGAACTATATTTGTTTTCTCTTGGCTATGAAAATCAGCTCTTATTTAGTTAGCATGTGAATATTGCATAAATATAGCACATATATATTCCCTTCTTTTTCTTGGAGCAAACCCCTTTCTTTTATTTTTTATTTATTTTTTTTAAGAAGGAGAAAATTGCTAATTTTCATGCAAAGCGCATGCAATACAGTTTTCCTCGCTTTGCATGAGGTAAAAAGGAACATGCAATATAGTTTTTCCATTCCCTTCCAAGAAAAAATACAGTTTTTTCATGTACGGTAATATTAGGACAGACAAATATATTGATACCTTCATTTTCTTTACGGTTACTGTTCAGCGGTTAACGTAAGCTCATTCTTCCCACGCTTTCCTTTTTTTCAAATATTAACGTTCTTGCAGTTAAATAATCCACACAGAACATCCTAATACATATCGAGAGGAGCTTTTCTGAGTCTTTTGGGCTGCCTTGTCGTTGCAAAATTCCGAGTCTTTCTAGTTTTCTTTTCCTTCACTCAACTCCATCTGTAGGAAATACTTACGTAAAGCGATGGTTAATTATTATAACAAATATATATCTTGCATAGGAATTAGGCTTGTTCTTCGTTATACTTCTGTTTCTGATAAACATGTCTAATCTCGTTCATGTGCCCTTGAATGTTTCTCGTTTTGCGTGCTTTTCATATATAATAATCTTCTTTTTATAATACGTGATCTTACATAATATTTATACGTACTTATATGTATTAGCTTTTATGTTTTGTACATAATTGTTGCTGTAAAACACTGTTCTTGTAATTTTTTTTTCATTTCTTCAAAAATCTCTTAACGGTGTTGTACATGTACAAACTATTTATTTAAATGATGTTAGCCTTTAGAAATGTTTGGAGGTGCCAAAGGCAAACAAGAACAATAATATTACAAAACCAAGTTAAATTTTTTCTATTCAGAAATAATTATCATCACAAGGAACTTGTCCCGGTGGCATGGGAAAAGCCCGAAATCGGGTGGACGAAACTGAACTTCGACGGATCATCCAAAGGCAGGGCGGGAAGAGCGAGCATTGGCGGGGTGTTGAGGAACCACAAGGCCGAATTCCTACTCGGATACGCCGAATCCATTGGAAAGGCTAGCAGCACCGTCGCGGAGCTGACCGCGCTCCGACGAGGCCTCGAGTTGGTTCTGGAGAATGGTTGGAGAGACAATGTGTGGCTAGAAGGAGATGCCAGGACGTTGGTGGAGATTATTGTGCAAAGAAGAAAGGTTAAATGTGGGGAGGTTCAAAAGCACGTTAGTCACATAAATTCCATTATTCCAGAGCTCAATAGTTGCGTTTTCTCTCATGTTTATAGGGAAGCTAATAGAACTGCTGACAAATTAGCTCAATTGGGACATCGGTTTCAGAAGCCTCAAGTATGGTGGGACAATCCTCCTGATGAAGTCTTACCCTTTCTAATCGAAGATGCAGAGGGTAAGATCATTTTCCGTAGAAGATAAAAAAAATCAAAATTATTAGTAGATATTTTATATAATCAATGCATGTATAATATTTTGTGTTATGTATATGCTAATATAGTTGCTCAATCCAAAGGAAGGCGCTTATACGTATAGATGTTTTTATATATTCTTTTTTCGCGGCAATATCTTAGTAATGATGTTATAAAATATTGTATATACGTGTGAAAATTCATGTAATAGGATCAAAGGATATATTGCGTAAATTTTCATTTCCGTGATATATGATCTGGTCATATATATACATACATATATATATATATATATATATAATGTTGGAGATCATTATGCAACCGGACAGCTATCATATGTTGTTGCCAATTGTAATGTACGGCAAGCATGATAGCGTTATTCAAATCATAAACAGCGTATTTCAACGAGTCGTCGTCCCAATTATGCGCCTTCGAACCAATTTGTAGTTATCTCGACCCAAAAAAAAGGAGGGAAAATTACCATCTCTAAGTGATATCTAAGGATCTGCATTTTACGCAGACTACTTGACATTTCTTTTGTTTATTTATATACAAACTTTACCTTCAAACATATATATATATATATATATATGTATATATGCACACACACACACACACACAAAAACTTTAAAGATGAGTAAAATGAGAAATACCTAACCCGATTATTTTGACAGCATTTAATTGTGAAGCAGATATAAGGAAGAATTCTTATAAACATAGCAAGCAAAAAAGAAAAGAAAAAAGAAAAAAAGAAAAAAGGAAAAAAAAAAAAAAGAGGTGATTTGTTACAAATTATGATTGTCTAAAGAATAATACAGGAGCCTTCAGGAAAAAAAAAAAAAAAAAAAAGGGTTGTCCACCATGTTTGCAATGTTAGACCAGCTTTATTGTCACCTTAAAAGAGGATCATTTTTTTGGACCAAAGGAAAAATCAACGAAATTAATAATGCATCATTTGTGACCGCACGATTAGTATTACACAAGCCTCAACAAAAGTGTTTTCTGTCTAAAGTTAAATCAGTTTTAGTGAATAACAAAATTCAGCCTCATTAAGTTGCTCCAAAAGTGTCACTGTCAGAGAGTTTTTCCCTAGTTTTCTGCACAATATATTACACCATTTCAGCTTCAAAACCCATTCTTCCTGTCTCACAGAACTCTCAAGATCCATCATTTTTTTGGTAAATTTAATTATAAAGTCATGTGGACCATTAATAGAATCATCTGCATATGAAAAAAGAATATATATCAATCAATTCATCTAAGCTTGGAAAAGAATGACAATGCCACATCACTCATATATACCATTACATCAGATCAAAACTCTACTCCAAAGCAATAAGACTTTTTTTTTTAATTATTGGAATCCCACCAATGGGAAACCGTTATCCAAATATAATTAGATGTAATTAAATTTGTGCTTGAAAATAGTGAAAAGACTGTCAAACTCTTCTATATAAAAAATCTCCTTTCAATTTTCTAAACGGTTTTGCAAAATAAAAGCTTTGATTGATCATAATCCTGATTTCTGATCTCCGCTCGTGATCGTCTTGAGGATTTTGAGGACCAAATTGGGCTCCTTTTCCGATTGTAATTACGGAATGTGCCATCTCTTTCTCTCGCTCTCGCTTCCCCACTGTTTCTCCCAAGTCCCAATTAATACTCGCTGGAAAAAACCCTTGCAACGCTTCTTTTGCCCTGCCCTGCTTTTTTTTTTTTTCCCGAGAAAAGTTTTGATCTTTTCCAGGAAAGTGAATAGATTTTTCTTTTCTTGGTTTTCTGGAAGACTTGAATGGAAAAAGACGAAGTGGTACCGGACCATTTGCGGTGTAACCGGACGGACGGACGGCAATGGCGGTGCAAGCGGAGAGTCATGGACAACCTGAAGCTCTGCGAGATTCACTACCTCCAAGGACGACACCGTCAGTACAAGGAGAAGGTTCCGGAGTCGCTGAAACTTCAAAGGAAGACGACGGCGACGGCGAAGAAGAAGAAGAAAGCGGCGGTGAAGGGAGGAGACCAGAGCCGCCGCAGCAGCAGCGTCAAAATTAGGTCAAAGACAGTGGAAATTCTGGCGAAGCTGATGAAGAGGAAGCGATCGGGCGAGACGCTGAGGAAGATGAAGAGGTTGAAGAGGGGAAACGCGGAATTGGAGCTTATAAGGATGGTGCTGAAGCGCGAGGTGGAGAAGAGCACGGAGAAGAGAATGAAGAACAAGGAGGACGATGAGGTTGTCGTTGAAGAGGAAGGTGAGGAGGAGGAACTCACCAGAGACCTTCCCAATGGCCTGATGGCGATCTCTTCCTCTTCGTCGCCTTCGCCACGGAGGCGCTCCAGCAATGTAGGTTCCGATTCGCCTTGCCATGTCAAGGTTGGGGTCGATTTCCAGGCGGTTCCGCAGCGGCGATTCCGCTCCAAGAACAGTGAGGCAATTCCTATCGGTAAATTGCAGGTGACTTGTGATTAGCTTTTATGATAATGCTTTTGTTTGTCGTTTTACGCTTGAGTGGTCAGTGGTTTGATTTCTCTCAAATTGGTTCATGGATTGTGCTATGAAGGTTTTACCCTGTTCGCGAAGTGGAGCAAAGTTGAGTAAGGATAAGAGGAAAAAGTGCCATTGGTGTTGCAGAAGTGATTCCCGGATTCTAATTAAGTGTTCGAGTTGCCAAAAACATTTCTTTTGTTTGGATTGCGTCAAAGAAAGGTTCGTTTACTTTATTATTAATAAAGTTTCTATTTTCTGTTTGGAAGACTTTAAAAAAATTAAGTTATAAAGTTCTGTGCTTATGGATCCTTAATGGTATGGGCTGCTTATTCCTTCTCTTAGTTTGGTAACTTTAGCATTGAGGACAAATATCAGATTACAAAGCTTGACTTGAAGCAAGAATCGGATGTCATAATCCAATCTGTAAGAAATTTTAAGCATCAGTACTTTAGGCGTAAATGTAGAACTCAAGACGCTAATATTTGAAATTTACGATTATAAGGAGCGTCTTTCTTATCTCCTCATTCTTGAATATCGCTTTTCTGAAAATATGCTTTATAAGGAAGTTTTTATATTAAAAAAATCGAGCACTATTGACATTACTATTCTGTTTTCTTCTATTTCTTCTACCCTGTCATTTTTTCATTTTCTTATAATATTTTCTGAAGCCAGTTATTTGATAGTGCGTTTCAGTATGGGGTAAAATGGTCTTAAACATTTTCTTTTGGATATAGCTTGGTGGGCCAAAATAGTCTTTGCATATCTGATTCTTCTTTTATCGTTTTTCAATTAATTAATTAATTAAAAAAAGAGGTGCATGAGTTCAAGATTTAAGATGTACAGTGACCCAGTTTTTCCACTTTCTGAGCAAAGTCCAAGAGATTCAATAACTGGATCTTTGTCTAGGTCTTTTGTTTCTAGACCTTTGTGGGCCTGCATAGACAGCCTCTGGCTATATGTTGACATGGTGACAAGGTGAAAGTCTTTTAGTTGAAGAGTTCTTATCTTATTGCTACGACTTCTTGTCCTGTTTATTTCAGATGAAATATTATAATCATGCTGGTCTAAAAATTAGGTATTTTGATACACAAGAAGAAGTCAAGGACGCCTGTCCTGTTTGTCGCAGAACTTGTACTTGTAAGGACTGCTTGGAAAACCCCCCCAAAGACACTGAAAGTAAGGTCTGACATTAATGTGGGCGGATTTGTAAAATAGGGAATTCATAATTTGATGTTAAATAGTATGCTTAAATTTCGTATGTATATGTTGACTTTCAGGATTTTTGGGGGGAGAAATATAAAGGTGAAGTGATATTATATGTCCATTATTTGATCTGTATGCTTCTACCGTTGTTGAAACAAATAAACCGAGACCAGAATGATGAAGTAGAAATAGAGGCTAGAATAAAAGGTAGCGTTGTGATTTCCCTAGTTGGTCTTTCAAGCATCACTTTAGATTAATATCAGATGAGTTATTCACACGTTTTGCCATGGAACAGGACAAAAGCCCTCCAATCTTCATATAAAGCAGGCTGAAATAGGCTGCAATGAGCGACAGTGCTGGTTGGTTCTCTGCGTCTCGTAATCTGGTTTTAACAGTTTAATTTACATTTTCTTTGCTGATTTTCTGTTTCCTGTTTACTTTTGGAGCAGCAACAGATGCAAAGCTTCTATATTGGATCTCCATAGAACCTGCCCAAATTGTTCCTATAATCTTTGTTTGATTTGTTGTCGGGATTTACATCAAGGGAGCTTTTGTGAAGGTACTGATACGCCTATCTCAATGTGTTCTAACAAGAAGAAAAATCGTGTCTCTCGTAATACGCCAAAGATAGAGAAGAAGCCGATACGAACCAAGAGAAACTACAGTAAGGATCTGGCTTCTTCTGTGTCACTACCTTACTGGAAAGCTCATAATGACAATGGAGATGCATCTTGCCCGCCTAGGGACTTTGGTGGTTGTGGTGAGAGCCTCCTTGAATTAAGATGTCTTTTCCCCTTAAGTTGGACCAGAGAGCTGGAAGTTGATGCCGAAGAGATAGTTTGTAGCTATGACTTTCCAGACACTTCAGACATACATTCATGCTGCTCTTTATGTCTTGGCACAAACCAGAAAGCTAAAGGAATAAAGCAGTTGCAAGAAGCAGCAGTAAGAGAAGGATCGAGTGATAACTTTTTGTATTATCCCACGCTTCTGGAAATTCATGGTGATAACTTTGAACACTTTCAGAAACATTGGCTCAAGGGTCATCCTGTTATAGTACGCAATGTGCTTCAGGCTACTTCACACTTGACTTGGGATCCAGTATTAATGTTCTGCACTTATCTTGAGAGAAGCATTTCCAGATATGAAGATAACAGGGATTTATGTGAAGTTACCAATCGCTTGGATTGGTGCGAGGTTAGTCCTACCTCCTATCTCCCATCTCCCATCAAAAGGTTTTGGAGCTTGGGATTATATTATGGTATTTACTTTTGTATCGTACCCTTCGTTTCGGGACCGAGTCTAACCATAGTAACTCTTCTTTGTAGTTGTTATCCTTACAGCTAAAGTCCTCATTCATCAAGCATATATAGTTATCTCAATGTCTAGCACGTGCTTTTTTCTTCCTCTTCATTATTTCTCTCATCACCTTACGGCCAAAGTCTTCATTTATCGATTATTTATAGCTGTCTCACTCTCTATCACGTATTTTTTCTCTTCATTATTTCTGTCCTCACGTGACAGGTAGAAATTGGCATCAGGCAGTGCTTTATGGGTTCTTTCAAGGGAGAGACCCATAAAAACACGTGGAGCGAGACTCTGAAATTAAAGGGTTGGCTTTCTTCCCAGTTATTTCAACAACAGTTTCCAGCTCATTATGCTGAAATAATCCATACCTTACCACTTCAAGAGTACATGAATCCAGCATCCGGTCTTCTAAATCTTGCTGCAAGGTTGCCACAGGAGATCCCAAAGCCTGACTTGGGTCCATGTCTTTACATTTCATACGGCTATGCAGAGCAACTTTTGCAAGTTGATTCCGTCATAAAATTATGTTACAATCCATGTGACATGGTATGCCCATTTCATTCCTCTCTTTGTAGTACTGTCAAATATTTTAATCTCTTGAGATATGGATTCACGCCCGAAACCTGTAATTAATTTCTATCATTATGAAAAGACCTTTTTCTCATAGATTGCACTATAGTTGAAAGCACTCATTATTTTTATCTACCCCTTTCAACATCTAATAATGTCCAAGTTACTATGATAAACAGTCATGTTTAGGGTTGATCCTCTTTCTGAGATTATAGTCTGATACAATTTTAATCTTAGCCATTATCCAGCTATTGGAGTTGGATTTAGAGAGGCTAAAGCTGTAAAACATCTTCCAAAGCATTGCATTGTCCTTCAATGACAGTTTTTCAACATTTTGTTTGTAGTCGTGTTGCTTAAAGAGATCGTGAATTGCAAGTAACATGGGAATATGATCAATTTGTGTCATGTTCTTTTTGTGTGTTACCCCAGGTTAATATTTTGGCACATACTTCAGATGTCCCTATCTCTGCAGAACAAGTTTCCAAAGTAAGAAAGTTGCTGAAAAAGCACAAGGCTCAAAATAAAAGGTTGTCTTCCAAGGTTACTTCTGATAAAAAGTTAACAAATAAAGTTAATACGAAATCAGCATTAAATGGTGGAAAAATTGAAGACACGGGACTGCGGAATATAATTGGAGAAGAAATGCATTTACGCAAGAGAGTAGCTGTTGTATCTTGTTCCTCTACTGTTACCAATGGATCATGTGATAGAAATCTCAAGGAGCGTAATTTGTTGCATGATGCGGAATCTGATTCCTATTCCGATTCTGATTCTGATACTGATTGTGGGAGTATAGATGAGTTTGCATTGTCAGAAGATAAGAATTGTTCCGGGGCTGGAATTGAAAGCTCCAGTCGTGATTGTAAAAAGCCCTTAGCCACGTCATCTCATGCTCACTGGGACGTCTTTCGCAGACAAGATGTTCCCAAGCTTATGGAATATCTCAGAAGGCATTCTAATGAGTTTTCTTGTATGCGTGACTTTCAGAAGCATGTAAGTCCAGAACGAACATTTTCCCTGTTAGCACGATGAAGTAAACATTGGTTACCTGTTAACTTGCATGTCTTCTGTAGGTTGTTCATCCAATATTTGATCAGAGTTTCTTTCTCGATACCACTCACAAAATTCGGCTTAAGGAGGAGTTTGGTAAGTGTTCTGTTGTTTTTATCATTTGCAGCAATCAGAAATAACTGAAACTGAACCAGCTCCTACTGTTTCTTATTCTTTCTTCTTCTTTTTTTTTTTTTTAAAAAAAAAAATACAGGGATTGAACCTTGGACCTTTGAGCAGCGAGTAGGAGAGGCTGTCATAATCCCTGCGGGATGTCCCTACCAGATTAGGAGTCCTAAGGTCAGATATGCAGTATTAGTACACCAGTTGAGGCGTGACTTTTTATCTAACCTTTCTTAGTGATTACCACAGTTTTCTTTCTTAACTGTCCTCTTCTAGTTCATCTATCAGAGCATATGAGATAAATTTTCTACTTTTTTTATATTGAAATATCATTTTTTTTTTATTATTATTATTACTACTGAAGTTTTGAGTATTTTCACACTTGCAGTCCTGTGTTCATGTGGTGTTGGACTTTTTGTCCCCTGAAAATGTTAGCGAGTGTGTCCAGTTAACAGATGAAATCCGTCTTCTTCCAGAGGACCATAAAGCAAAAGTAGACAAATTAGAGGTGAACATTTTTTAAATATTTATCCTGTCATTCTTTCCTTCTATTTTTATGCATTACATTGACGAGTGCTAAGACTTTTTTATTTTAACGTCACTAAAACAGGTGAAGAAAATGGCTCTACATAGTATTAGTACTGCTATCAAAGAAATTCGCGGGCTTACATGTGCGACGTAAGTCCCCAACCGAGATACTTGTTTTGGTCCCGTACAATGCATTTTTGTTGACTGCAGATTTCTTCTTGTGCATATTAAGATTTAGCACGTTACTTTTGAGGATAAAGATGTGAAAATAGTGCTGCATCGTTGCAGATCTGTTGTGTTGTATAGGTTGGATTTTTAGGTGCCCAAAATAGTTTTGTTTGTCTCATATACTTTCGTAGAGGATGGAGACAATTCTTAAGTTTGTGACACATCAGAAGCAGAGAGCCACAAGCAGCTCAAATTTGGAATAGTACAGAAATTCGTTTTTCTTCAAATAATCGATATATTTTTTTTGGGATAATATTGTTATTGAATTTGTGAATTAGTTCAGGTATGAGAAAAGGATATTTTGGCATACAAAAGTGCATTAGCCTGCACAAACTGCATATAAACTCACAAGTTAAATCACTTTAGTAACCTTTCGCTTAAAAGCTCCGGCTTCTCCATGGTCGAAGGAGTCGGAACTGGTCATAAATCACCTCGTGATGCTTGTCACCACCGACTAAAAGGGGGAAAAAAAAATTGAAGTAAAACCCTCCTCTTTATAATGTGTCGACTTAAGTGCTTACAATCCGTTCTTATGTTTCAAGCTATTTGCCTCTTTATGCTTGTAAAGTTTATTGTTATTTTTGCAATTTTTTGTTCCTTTGCATGTAGTGTCTTTTGTCTTTGCATATGCCATGTAGATGTGGTGAAGTTACAGGGTACAGTTTAGTGTATCCACGTTTAGAAGACTAATTTGCCCCTGCACTTGACATTTCAGTTAAGAAGTAATATATTGGATGACCATTTCTGCAGTTTGTAAAATCACGTTAAACCTCGATTCTGCATAATAAGCGTGGCCTTTTCGTGATAATGGGAAAGCACACTTTTTCCATAAACGTTTATAACAAGCGACTTGTTGGGGCGAGAATACACACGTCAAGAACAATCGAGTGTATATGCCAATACTATATAAATTCTGTAGTGGCAGATACACGATCTTGCATAAGATATTGAGTGTTTTTAAACACGGGTGTTTTAGAAGTGATCACGCCAAATAGTGCTGGTTTAAAAAACCAGATCCTATCATTGGACACTCCTTGACGAGGAAAGCGAGGCGCACACGCAAAGAACAGAAAAAATTCAAGGGATCTTGATTATTGCGCTGCAAAAATGTCGTCTATTGAGCAAAAGGACCAACTGTGCAACAAATTTTTAAGTTTGAGAAGTGGATTGCAAGAATTTTTAATTCAAGGACCAGTCTAGGAATCCAACGAAAAATCTTCGAATTTTAAAGGAACGACGTGTCGTTGAGCTAACATTTGCATGATAATGAACAAACCATCGACTGCCAAATTTTAGAGACGTGAAACATGAACTGGCTGAAAACTAACAGCGTTGCTGGACAGTAAAACGTCCGAACTCTGATTTACTAATTATGGAACGAAGCCAGTTGCTCCAAAAGACGAAAAGTACAGCTTAAACCCAGCAATAGCAAAGTACATCCGTCTATGAAACTGTACAGAACGTTAAAAAAAAAAAAAAATGAAAGAATAGAGTTAAACGATTTATTCTCTGTTCCCCTTCATGTTTTTGCTCCAGATTTGTAAAGCTCGACGCAACAATGCTCCATCGAAAAGGACTAGGTAACACACAAGGATTTTCCCTTCAATTTAACATATAGCTCAAAATTCTCACTTAAAAAAAAAGGCCGAAGACGGACATTGTTCCTTAGGACCTGTATATTCATGGCTTAGCCAGCAGTGTCAAAATTGTTTTATTAATATCAACAGGCGAGATCTCATGGGGCCATCAACCCCTCGATTGTGTAGGAAAGAGACTTTGCCCAGTCAGCTTTGAGTAGCAGCGTTTGCAGTGTGTGCATCACATTGTAACCAGGATCAAGTTTACGTTGCCAACCCTGCAACAAACAATAAATATACAAGATCGTAAAATGTTGAAAAACAATGATAATTGAAAAAGGAACAAAACAGGGAAAAAATGTAGCAAGAACTTGATTTTTCCCCTTATAATTTGTTTCCTACTTTTGGTTCTACGAGCCATACAACAAAAATAAGGCACATGATTTGCGGCTACCAAACTGAGAGAGAGGTAAAAATAAAGCAACAAACATAAACCGGCTATTTTTAACTGGGTTCATTTTTCACGTTACAGAAAAGCAGGTGGATCATAATACGTCCTGTATGGCTAAAAGAAAAAGGAAAGAAGTCTTACCTCAAGAACCAAGGTTGTCACCATAACAGTACATACGTTACCATCGATGTTGACTCTATGACGCCTAACTTTCTCAAGCAATTCCTGCATGCACTCGGCAGGATGTACTAGATCCCCCTCTGGAGTACCCCAAAAATCGAATGCTGCCTCCACTTCCTGTAAACACGACGCACTTCAACATTAGACTCAGAGCAATAGTAAACAATCAAAATTGTCTGAAGAAGGAAAGTAGAAGCTAGTTGAAGGACATCAAAATTGAAGTTTAACTATTTTGGTGGAAGGATAATGGATTGTTGATAAATACTTTATAACGATAACAAAACCGGTGTTGTATATTCTGCTTCTTAAAAAACTGTTCAGCAAATGATAGAAGTCGATGCATTTGAACTGATCAATTAAATGGTATGGTTGTATTTATTGTGCAGTGAATTCTAACTATTGCAAGTTTTATTAAATTTTTTTTATATAAGTTTTTCAAAAGGCTTGATTATAATATGCACTTAGTCGTTTTAACCTTCATGTTTCTTCATGCTCAATACTTTTAACACAATGTTTACTGGAAATCTTTGGTTGTACCCATCTAAATTCTGTATTTTTCAAACCACAATTCCAATCAGTCCGACCAATAAACTCTCAAGCCGAACATTTTACCTCAATGAAAGCCTTTGGATCGGGGCAGTTCTGTTGCTTAGATAACCTAAGTGTGCGCTCAGCAGCAGTGCGGCCATCTCGACGAGCAACAGCCTTGAAAAATTCCACCAAATTTACCCGGTCACTTCCAGATAGCTCAGCAGTCATTCCCACATCAAGAAAAACAACATGGGGTTTTGATTTGAAAAGCCCCTTCCGGGGAGACTTTCCCGGAGCCACCCGGACAAGAATATTTCCAGGATGCATATCAGCATGAATAAAGTTGTCCACCTGAAATAAAATTTCCATATGTTAAAACAAATCACAGGAAAAAAATAAAGCCCATAATTAACTCAAGATAAAATATGACCAGAGAACCATGGTTATACATGCAACAACAACAGAATATGTCTAATTCACATCTTAATCCAATATCCAAAAAATATATTTAGGACAAAGAAATAGCCTTCTCTCTTCTTTTCTGTTCTCCCTTACAAGTCCTCGATTGTTTTGCTCTACTATTTTAAATTGGGGATAACCACCCAGAGAAAAAAAATTGTTAAATGTATTCAACTGACTAACATTGTAACGGTTCTATGATAATTCTACCATTATATTCTACTGATAAAGAAAGAAGCCTTAAAGATTACCCTTTTAGAAAAAATTTTAAATCACATGAAGATGGACAACATATAATCTGTTCCTCTAACTTTCACACAAAACAACTTGCTTGTAAGTTCATAAATTCAAGAATAGAACAACCACTGTCTAAATACACTACAAGAAATTAATTATAGAAGTCTTAGATGATAAAAATAAATCTGAAGCACGTGAAGGATATGTTACCAGAAGCATCTTCAATAGTGCATGTGTGCCAATGTGAGCAAGTGCTGATTTAATCCGAGTATGGCCTTCAATGTCATCCACATAGTGCGAGACACTTTCACCTTGTTCAAAAGTTTCCACCAAAACAGCTGGATGCACAAGTGGATACACAGGCTTAGGGAATGAAACATCCTTCCATCGCCGAAAATTATAAATAAAGCGGCTCAAGTGGGCAGCTTCTCTCGCAAGGTCAACTTGAGACATCATAAAAACCGCAAACTGCTGTACACTTTCATCCAATCTTAACCAGTTTAGTGTAGGAATGAACTTCGAAACTTTAGCTACAAAATTGATTATCATGAAATCCCTCCTAATTGAATCACCAACACCAGGATGTCTAACCTTTACCGCAACTACCATGGGCTTCACCTGTTGGCCAGGGTAGCGAAATCTCAAAGAAGCTCTATGCACTTGGGCAATGCTACCAGATGCAACAGGTGTCTCCTCAAAATTCTCGAATATTTCAGAAATCTTGCGGCCAAATGCCTTTTCAATGGTTTTCTTTGTGTAAGCAAAGCTGTGTTCAGGAGCTTTTGTATGAAGCTCTGCAAGCTTATTGCATAAATCTCTAGGGAAGAGATCTGGCCGCGTAGCAGCCCATTGGCCCCATTTGATGAATGCTGGACCTGCTTTTTCCAAGGTACGATGAACAACCTGAAGCCAAAGCTTCCTGAACTGAGGTCCAAAAGTATCTGCAAACGGTGCCATCATTATGCTAGGTGTGAACAAAACTGTTAAATAGATAGCTCTCAAGGCCAATATTAGACCTTCTAATACTGACCAAACAAATGACGCCATTAAAGCATTTCCATCTTGGGCACGTGTGTAAAAACTCTTTGGTGTGTAAGGATCTGTGACGGAAAATGATCTCTGTGCCCATGCTACTTGTCCAAAGGTAAAGGCAAAAATACCAGGAATGACAAGATGAGAGCGCATTACAGCCAAGCTGACTGCTTGAGCAATCCTATTTATGGGGGAAATAGTACATGGATTGGAATAACACTTTTGCGAAAGCCTTTTCCAAATAATTTGGGCATGATGCGTCACCGAACTGCTAGCTGACAACACAGAGAAATTCTTGGAAAAACTAGTCCTGCCCAAACACTTGGTAGTACCATACAATGAGAGTGCCGCATTAGCTCCGCTCGAAAACCTATAATGAGCATAAAATCTATATCGGGGCAGATGTAGCCCTACTGCAACAGCTCCATACTTCCCTGTTTCCGTACACTTGTTCCCTGGGCTTTTAAGAACAGAGTGTGCAAATCTTCTAATATATCCAGACGTCAAAAATCTGCACTTTGAAAACCAAACCAATCAAGACAATCATTGCAATCACCAAACTGATTTAAACAAGGTTAACATCTCTTAAAAATCCCACCCGATTGGATACGCACCCCTTTCTCATCAACAAATAATAAAATCACCAAGAAAGAAAAAAACGATTTATCCAATCCTCATGTAATAATCATCTTTGTTTGATTACCCAACAAGAAAATCCTTCCCAATGAATGGAAGATAATAATTTTGAAAAAGATCATAGCCCAATATGGATCAGAAACATTTTTTAGCTAGAGGATGAACGTCACTGAGGGTTAATTTAATGGAGAAGGTCCTCAAATTCTAACATAGGCGTTTAAGGTATCAAATTTCCAATGGCAACTTCGTGAGTTTCCAGGAGAAGAACAAACAATTCATAAATCACAATTTAAGATTCTAATTACTCTTGACATCACTAATTAATCCGTACAAACCTCCATCATTCATAAATTTACGTCCTAGCATTGAAAATTTGTGAATTCAAAACAAAAAAAAATGGATTATCTCCGAATTTACCTCAAATCCCGATTCAATATGGTCCTATTAACCGGAAAACAATCTTTCCAAATCTAAAATCAAAGTGGAAAAGAAAAAAAAAAGTCCACCGACCTTGACATGGCGTTTGGATCTTGAGGGAACTGATTTTGACTATCGTGCGCAGGTGGTGAATGGTACTAGCAAGCATTTTGTTGAGAAGGGATCAGAATTTACCACCATTGAAGGTCAAGCCCCGAGCTCTCGTTTGGAATTGCGGAGGAGATCAGCCTTTCTCCAGCCCTACGAAACATCTCTTAATCCGCTAGCCGGCTTGAGTGGATTTGAGTTTCTTTTCGCGGCAAAAAATGCGTCGCCGGCGACGGCGGCTACTGCTTCGCCGGGAGCAGCTTTCGCTGGTTGCAGAGAGAGGAATAGATATGAAGGTGAGAGAGGGAGGGCGGCTGGGACGCAAAGAGAGGAGGAGAAAGGGAGGAAAACAAACCCTAGAGGCGCCAAGAAGAAACGCTGGTGGGAACTGGGAAGAGACTCAAAAAGAAGGAACTTGGGGACAAAAAGAAAACCCTACCAAATACAAGGCGTTTTCGCAGTGTGGCATTGATATTTTGGAGAATTTATTTTTACACCCTATTTTTTTCCTTACGGTACCCATTCAAATGATGTTTAATAATTTTATTACAGTTTTACCCGTACAAATTTCACCCTCAAGTGGTTTCACTTCTTCTCTTTGCCAATACTCCCCATATGCCCCCCGCTTTTTTTTTCTTAAGTGAAATCATCTACGATAACCAATTTCAAAATCCAACCAACAAAAATTTTTAGGGGAATAATAGTACATGTTACATACACAATATCATCAGATAAACAAATAATATAGGTTTATAGGTCATTTGAAAGAACGATTAAAGCCAACATTTTTGATTTGATACTGTAGCATGTAAGAGCTTTACATTGTTTACAGTTATAAGTGATGGTGAGAGTTGTTTTTTCAAATGGCCTATAAAGATTTCATTTTTTCTTATGTTTCTTCTCTTTTGTTTTCTAATACTTTAAGAGTAAATTCATTTCCACGGAACTATTATCACTATCACAATGACATAGAAATATTGATATGGAGCGCTTGAGCTGTGATTGTGTAATACAGAGAGTGAAGGGGAAAAGATTAAAAAAAAATTAAAAAAAAGGAAAACGAATTTGAGGGAGCAAGAGAGATGGTGTTATTTTTTTGGGGTGGGGGGAGAAATGTGAGAGATTGTTTCATTTAAGTTATTTTTTTCAGTCATTTTGCTAATTTATGGGGTGCCAATATAACTAAGCCTCTTTACAATACAAATTTTAAGCTTAGATTGGTCCATGCTATAAAAAACATTTGCAAAAAATAACAATGCTACGTCATCATTTATATTATAAATACTCAAATATAACATTAACATAACCGTCAATATCCAAAGTGAGAAAGAGAGAGCAAAAAAATAGGTTTAGTTTATGGGTACTTTGCTTAGTATATAAAATATTATTTATGTCAGAGTGACGTATTTGAAATAGTTTTTAAACATACGGTATAAATCAACCTAATTATAGAATGAATAGCATACAACGTATATAATTTCCCTAACGTTTTTAGGTAGCAGCCTCCGTAAGTATCCCGAGAATGAAGCGGGTTCTTGGCGATGGACCGCATTCGTTGATTGGGTCTTTCCTTAAGCCCACTGTCCGGCCGTGACTCAAGCACTTGTGGGATTGCTGACCTTTTAAACGTCACCAATGGTCTTGGGGTTTTAAAAGAAATTATGGTAAACTAGTTGAACCCAAAAATAATAAAAAATCTTCAGAAAATAATAATAAAATAATAATAATAATAATAAAAGACCTATCGATGAATATTAAAAACGATTACCCAATTGAAGATCTTTTTGCAAGACGAAAAATAAAAGAACCGAGAAATAAAGCACATGCACATGTGAAAATAATTATATTAACAAGAATAAAGTAAGGGAAAGGACGGATTTTAAAATTATGATAATAGGAATAAATTAGAGTGTGTGCTTATTAGAAAATAATAGTTGAAAGAATGTCATGAAAAAAAAAAAACTCTTAACAGAAGACATATTTACGGAGAAAAATGATAAATGTAATAGGCCAGTTAGAAGAGAGAGGAAAAAAAACATCTTTTAATAGAAAGGAGTGAAGGGAAAAAAGAATTTTATAAGAGCATATAAAAGTTTAAATTGAATAGGTACAAATCTGAATAATTTTTTTAATGATATACTTTATAACAAAAAAATACGATTTCGTAAAGAAAAAAAAAAACAGAGGAAAAGAAAAAAAAATGTAAATTTACTATTTAAAAAAGAAAAAAAAAAAGAGTGAATTGTCAAAGACAAATAACTCAAAAGAAACGCAGTTTGGTGGCTTTGATATAGTTAAGATATCATGTTTTTTTTAGGTAAATAATGTTTTAAAATATTTGAGGTAAAAAATATATATTTATAGTATAAATTTATTTGAGGTAAAATATATATATTTATAGTATAAATTTATTTGTTATTATATTTGTAATGTAAATAATTTATTTGTCTCGAATAATTTAAAACATGTTATTTATTTAAAAAATGTTTTCTTGGCCTCTTTTCCTGGAATTCTAAAGATAAATTATAATGAACTTACCTCTTTTTGTAAATATTTTATAATGAAGAAAATAATCAAATTTATTTAATTTGAGATTTAATATGTAATAGTCTAGTTTCGAATCTATATTATATAAAGGGAGTTTTGTGCCAAAGGTCCCAACTTTATAACTTTTGGAACTTAAGTCTTCATTTTAAGAATTTAGATATTTAAGTCCTCAAACTCTCAATCTTTAGTACCTTAGTCCCTATTTTAAAAATTTAGATACTTATTTTTTCAAACTCTTAATTTGTTAGTACCGTTACTCTTTATTTATTTTTACTATTAAATGGCATAATAGATATTAATATCTTGAAGCTTTTTTTGCTCCTTAGGTCTTGAAAATGTATCTTTTAGCAGAAAGGTCCTCAAAAGCTATCTTTTTTTGGTATAACTCATTGTTTTTGTCCAAAAATAATATTTAAATGTCCTAGCATAAAGCTAATTATGATAATTATTGACAACAAAGAGATTGATTATAAATTAGAAAAAAAAAATCATAAATCCATTCTATTTTATTTTTTAGTAAGTTGGTACCAAATTACAATAATGTAACTATATAATTATAACGTAACAATATTTAGTTGTTCCATTATATATTTTTCTTTCCTAAAATCTTTAATATAATCATTGATAATAAAAAGCATGTAATCGAATAGTATATAATTAGATAACTAATTGTTGTGTTTGGCTTTAGTTATATTGTTGTAATTTGAACCAACTTAACTAATATGTAATGAAATGAATGGCTAATTTTCTCAATGAAATTTGTTATTTTTTTGGCTTATAATCAATTACTTGTCAATAATCATCACAGTTAACTTTTTTCTAAGGCATTTAAGCATTATTTTAGACCAAAACAAAAGTGTATATTTAAAATTATGCTACTGGGGACCTTTTTGTTAAGAATATATATATATATATATATATATAGGACCAAAAATTAAAAAAGCCTCAAAATATTGACACTGCTTATGTCATTTAACAGCAAATAGAATACAAGCATTAATAGTGGCAACAGATTAATAGTTTGAGGACTTGAATATTTAAATTCTTAAATAGGAACTTACAATACTAATAAATTGAAAATTTAGGAACTTGGGTGTCCAAATTCTTTAAGTAAGGACTATGATGCTAACAAATTAAAAGTTTAGGGATCGATGTGTCCAAATTCTTAAAATAAAGATCCAAGTGCTAAAGGTTGTAAAATTTGGAGACCTACGGCGCAAAAATCCCTTATATAAATAGTATATTTACTTTTGCTCAAAAAATAAAAATTTTATGACTTAATTATCCATATGCAGCTTACGCTTTTTGCACACTAGCCTTGACCTTTTGGTACTTTGGAAGATTTCCTCTGGATTGTTTGTTTTTTAACATATAACTACCTTCCTTTGTTATGAGTGTAAACAACATTATCAATTCGGACCACATTGTAACTGTGACAAATTTAGGAAGCAAATTAAATTAAAAATAGGTTAATTATAAACATTTTTTCTAAATTATAGTCTTTGTAATATTTTGTCTTCCGATCTTCAAAACGTAACATCTGTCCCTTCGAAAATATAAACTGTTAACAAAAACAGTCATTCAGTTAGAATTTTAATATAAAATTGACAAATAATTATAAAGTTAAGGGTATGTTGATAATTCTGGTTATAAAAATAACCATAAAAATTAAAACTATAATAAAAATAGTCTTTATTGATGATTAAAAAAATCAATTAAAATAATTATACCATTGGAATCTTTTTTTTTAGTATACCAAAATTTCTTCAACATTTTATTTTTTTCACACCCAAAAAGTATTTTAAAATTTTAAAAATTATATATATTAGTAAAATGAAAAAGCATATAACATAAATATATTCAATGTAACAAAAAATATAACAAAAAATTTTTAAAAGAATAAAACTTTGACATTATTAATAAAATTCTTTCATATTTTTGAATTTTTTATTGGTATTTATACTTTATAAAATTTCAAAAAACTTTTTTGAGTGTGAAAAAAAAGTTAATAAAAATTTTGGTATATCGAAATAAGTGGGATCCTAATAGTAGTATGTTTTTCATTGATTTCTTTAATCATCAATGAAGACTATTTTTATAATAGTTTTTTTTTTAATTTTTTTTTATAATAATAGGATTATCAAAATACCCATAATTTTAAAATTATTTGTTAATTTCTTGTTAAAATTCTAACAAAATGATCATTTTTGTTAACAGTTTATACTTCAGGGAAAATGGATGTTATGTTTTGAAATTCGAAAAGTAAAGTGTTACAGAGACTATAATTTAAAGAGAGTTTTTGTAATTAATCCATTAAAAATTTAAGAGGCAATTTGTAAGAACACTTAACAAACTGCCAATAAGCCAATTATTCATTGCCACAATTTGTAAAAGCGGGTAGGTCTACAAGAACATGCATTTGTGAGCAAGCAACAACCTTTGAGAAAACAGGAAAAAAGGGTTAAGCTTTGGAATTACATTAAGCATGAAATGTTTAACTTTTCTTTTCGTTTGTGATTATTTTTGCCGAGTTGAGCAAGTTGTTGGTGGCTGGTTTCCTACCATGTGTCGTCTTGTCAACGTGGAGCTCGATGTTCTATGAAGCGCCACCAAGTTAATGCACTTGAGCCAGGAGCAGACTAGTACTAGAATCGGCCACCGAGCTAAAATTAGAGCTAGATTGTGGTCCACGACCAAGCTCTTTGAAAGCCGGACTGAAATGAGGAGGCGAGGGCATCTCTAATATAATGTTTATCTAATTAATATATCAATAACAAATTTAATATTTAAATACAAAAAATACTTTTTGATGTAAAAAAATTTTGTTACAAAAATTAATATGTAGTAAATTTAGTATTCGATTTTTATTGGGAATAAATTAATTTTTTTGCTTTAATAATCATAAAATATTACTTTTAATTATTCTAATATTAAAAGCATATTTTTATAAGTTTTGATGTTTAATAATTATGATAAAAGGTAAATATTTTAAATAGTATTATACATTAAAACATAAAATAAATAACACATTACATATATTATTTTTATATTTTTTTAGTGACAAATATAACATTGATATTAGTAGGTGCATTGAAGATGATCAAAGCTTGGCGCGAACGTTGACGGTGAGAGCTGAAGACGACAAGAAGGATATTAGATTGCCTCATCTACTGGTTTCACCTTGACGAAATTGGAGCTTAGTTGCCTGAGGAGGGTTGTGCTATACTAAAACTCATAATGCCATCGTGGACGTAACATTCAAATTAAGGTTACAATATTCTATATTCGTGCATTTTTTCTTTACTTTTTGCATTTTACTGTACAATTCATTATTCATACACGAGAACCGAACGCCAAAACGTCCGAGTACACATTAGAATGTATACTTCCTTTTTTATTAAGCAATGACTCATTAGATTACTAATAGTCCTCCTCCGCCCAAAATTAGTAGTGCAAAGACGAATGCTCGAGTGGATCCACCAAATTAATCCACGACGACAAAAATATAAATCCTTCACAGTTTTTCCCCATGGATGTGTTACATTTAGCTTTCCACGTGTGGAGTTTTAATTTGCCAAGAAACATATATATATATATATATAATCAACAAACAAAAGAACGCATTTGACAATATCATGTAGCAGACACATAGTGGAACTTCATCACATTCTCACTTTCACTCAAAAAAGCAGAGGCAAATTTGAAGTTGTCGATGATTTAATATTAAGGGTGCCTAGTCAAAATTTGTCACCACAAAGATTCAAGAAAACCTCCATTAACACCCACTAATTAATAACAAACTCAGATACCAATGTCACTAATAACAGCAACAAATGTGATCACTAGTGTACCCCTCAAAAAAAAGAAAGGAAAAAAAATCCATAAAAGTTCCACCATATAATATCTATAGGAAAACAACAGGACCTAGTACTTTACTATTTTGGTAAAATTTGTTACATTTTGCGTGTTTGAAATAGCTTTTATTTGTGCTTTTAGAGTCCGTTTGGTTCATAGATTTAAACAAAAAATTTGAATGAAGATTTAAATTTTTGTGAGAGAAAATACTGTAGTAAAATAATTTAAATCGTAATTCGAACTACGAACCAAACGCACCCTTAGTCAGTAAAAGAAGATAAGCAAAAAAAGAAGATAAGTAGAAAATAAACAAAAGTTGTATCTTTTCTTTAAGCGTGTAAAATCATGCTTTTAAAAGAATTTTAATTGGTCAAAATTGTTTCAATTTTTCTTTGAAGTTAAAAAATGTTAAACTTAAACTTATATTGTATTATCAATATTTTAGTATAAATTTTAAACTCTATTTCAAAATACTTGTTTGATAAGCCATCTTTTATAACACAAAAAACACTTTTAAAAATTAAAAGTATTTCTAGCAGTTTATATACATACTTTTAAAAGTTATTTTTGACATCTTAATTTTGACTTCTTAAAGCAAAAAACAGTCTTTAAAAAATCCTCCCAAATAGCAACCAACGCTTTCTAGTTCCAGGTTCTTTCTGGGAATTAAAATATACAGCTGCAACTGGAAGCCCAAGGTCATACTGGGCAGCAAACTGGCGAGTTCAAAAGTTGCCACGTGTCTTTGGTGATGGGACACGTCCCACTAATCTTATTCCCCCTCTCTGCCTAGACAACACGAACACGTATTTATGGATATTGGTTGGGGGCTGAGGTCCCATGTACGGCACCACTTCTTTTTCTGCATGTCTAGTAAAATTACCGTACAATTTTATTTAACTCATTAGATTAAATTAAAAAACAGTAAATCTTGGGATAAAAAGAGTTTTTAAAAATTACCGCTCCACGTGGACGATATGTGTAATAACAACGTATGTCAATCATATTTCTAAAGGGGGTCTTCATAAATAATTGTTGAATCAAAAAGCTATGCGACTAGCTAGCCAGTCACCTTTGGTGGCGTCTGACCCTTCTGGAATGTCTACAACCATCCTGAAATAATCAAATGTTTGGTCCAACTCAATAAGTAATTTCCATTTCGATGACAATTTGAAAAAAGGAATTTGTATTATTTACCAGTGAAGCCACTCTCTTAGTGTTGGCTTGCTCGGACTCGGAGCATCTGGATCAACCATCACCTAACATGAATTATATGCATAAAATTTTTACAAAGGTTCACAATCATAACCTCACATGATATATATATATATATATATATATATATATAACACTATAGGGTATCTAGTAAAATCTTCCAACGATCAAGCAACCAAAAAAATCTGTTATGTATGGAATCAAAATGATGAGAATAAAAGAAAAGGGCAATTACCTGATAGGGTATAGAAATTGGTGTGATTAAGAGGCCAAGAATTTGGGCCTTGGGCTTATCGGCTGCAGCGGTGGGCTTGATCTCACAGCCATTACTGACCTTTTTGGATCCATAACGGACGGTGAACTCAACATCTGGGCTAAACGTGTCGACCGCATCTCCGATCACTTTTCCGACCACGTGGGGCTCTAGACACCGAGCCACGATTGATGATACTTTCTTTGATTTTTTGTTTTGAAGGAAACTATCTTTGGTTAATACAATCTAATGTTTGAGTCTTTTCTTTGGTTTGAAGGGTTTTAGTATTGGGTCTTGGCTTTATTGATCATCGGCTAGAAGAATAATATATGAATGGATTCTGCCACGTTTCACAAGTGGTTTGGTGTGACACGTGGCCAGTCCACGATGAAAGAGCCAAGACACGTGTTCCTCTCGTGTGTGTTTGTCGGTCATGAGATGCCCATTTCAGGCCCAACGGACTTTTGATTGTGACGGGCCGTTGTCTCTCCAATTTACTAAATTACCCTTTTTCCAGGAAATAAATTACCCTTTTTTCGATTGAAAAGAAAATGGCTGAAAAGAATATATTATATACGTAGTGGAAACCGAACAAATGATTAATATATATATATATATATATGGTATTCATCAAAATCAAAATCAGTTTTAATTTAAATTTTTAGTTATTATAATGTAAAATTTTTATATACTATAATAATAAAAAAAATTAAATTATAATATAAAATTTTTACACATTATAATTTTTAGTTTAAAAATTTCAGGGTACTTTTTTAAATATCTTTTGTCAAATGGTCTTGTAACCGGAACCAACCCATCAAAATTTTGGAGGCGACCCAGGCGAGAAGCCACTAGTTGATTTCACATTACTTCTTTTCCTTTACCTACTCCCACTAAATTTCAAAATTTGTTCTATTGGTTACTCAAAATGATGTGGTAACTATAATTGATTAGAATAAATCATGTATTTGGCAAAAATGAAATTTACAGAATAAGATAATAATTGATTTTAACTAAAAACTTGATTAAGTGGCCCAATTTCAGGGCATATAGGCGTCCTCTGTGTTTGATAAAGTGTGTGTGTATATATATATATATATTCTATATTTGACAATAATGTAATTTATAGAATAAGATAATAATTGATTTTAACTTAAAACTTGATTAATTTGCCCAATTGAAGGGCATATAGGCGTCTTCTGTGTTTGATAAAGTGATATATATATATATATATATTCTATATGTGTTGGGGGTGTGCTCAGTGTCGTCCTTCAAAAGAAAATCCTTAGTGGCTCGGCAAATGTGCTCGGTAGATGCACCAGGGAGCCCGATACCAACCCCAAGAGCTCGGCCTGTATATCTGAGGTACTCAACAAGGCCCCTACTAGCCGTGGCACGAGTTGTCACCTCCTCGGGTTAAACACGTGCTTGGGAAGGGTTGTTGGTACCTGTAAACAGGCAGCCACTCGCCACGAAAAGCAAACAGATGGCCACATTCTTGCCATTGATAGAATCATGACACATGTCACCTGCCATCTAACAGACCTTGATGTGACATATGGGTTATGAGTAAAACCCATCTAACACCTGATTCAAGTGACAGCTTATAAATATAGAGTATTTACTACAACTCGAGGCTAACGTGCTCATTCCCAACTAACTAGTTCCCGTTCTCTGCTAAGCAGAGTCTACCTTGAGCGTCGAAGAGCCCTTGTTTGTGTGGCGTCCGGCCCGAGTGTACTCCCTCAAGCCTCTATAGGACCCACCTTACGGGGCCCCCAGACTTATAGCTCTTATTGGTAGATCATCCCCGTGCCGCCCACTCATCCGTACTGTCCCTTCTGGGGTCCTCTAGCCCCTCTGGGTTTTCTTTCACGTCTCTCGAATTCGAACCTCAAACCCCCTTAAGAGATTCTCATTTCCTTTACCTCTGAAGCATTCATCATCTTGTTGTAGGTACGTCTAAGCAATTCGAGACGAACAGAAAAGAGCCACCTAAACACCATGTGTAGCCACACATGGTGTTAAATTGTCGCCATTTATTGGTAGGCATAACAATATGTATGAGTTATGATGGTGGTGCCCTTCTTTATTTTTAAAGATATAATAATATATAGTCAAAACTGTGGAGTATCGTTAATAATAATAACAATAATAACCTATAAGTTTTGAGTTTTACATCCACAAAAAAGAGGAAGGTTGAGTTTTGCACACATGTGGATGTATTAATCAGTTAAGAAAAGGGAACGCTAAATAAAAGCCACACATGTTATACATATACACACACACACACACATATATATATATATATAGATACATACATACATACGTACAATCAACATGTCAGCTAATAGGGTTTTTGACAAATTAGTTTAAAGTAAAAATAAGTTCTATTATAGTAAGTAAGAGCATAGCTGTTGAAAGTTTTACACTGTGAATTGTTTAAATTGGTCAGTTCGAATCGGTGTCCTAAACGGTGTTATAAAATAAACACAAATGATTAATTTGTTCTGTTGCTTTAGGTCTCATATGAATCCAATTCATGTGGTTTGATGATAAGGATTTAATGTGTATTTTATATTGTTTATCAAGCAGTGAAGAATTTAAGAATGCTCGAAGTATGGTATGAAAATTTTCGGACATAAAATTTGAAGATTCAAGGATTGAAATGTTTGTTTGAAGAGTGAAAATGGAATGTACAAGACTTAAAGATTTAAACTTATACAAGTTTATTTTATTTCACTTACACTTGCATGTCTAATAAAGTATTGCATGATCTGGAGTTTTTATTTACGCTAGACTTTATATATTATTCTTAAATAGTCTTGATCATTTCTAAGCCTTTTCAAAAGTTTATTGTAAGTTACCTGCAATCTCAAAATAAAGTATTTTCCATTAGGTTTAATTAGAAATATTATTTTGGTTCAAAAATTGAAAATTTTAAACTCGCACAATATTTACATAAAAACATTGAAGTGTCCATGAATTTTTAACTTGTCAATGGAATGCTATATAATATCACATTTTGATATCCAAATCTCTAAATTTCAAATTAAATGCTTTAAAAACAACAAATTCTAATAAAAATTGACATTGAATGAGCCAAAATAATCTATGATGCCACAAAAAGTTGATGGTGATAATAAGGTTTACAAGTCATTTTTAGAGGTATTATCAAGGTAAAGTGCGAAGATTTTATAAATCAAATGTCAAAAAGTGAACAAGAAGCATATAGCCAAAGCACGCAGCGATAAATAATGTAAACTAAGACTATCTCTAATATAAATATCAACATTAATATTATATTTGTCATAAAAAATTATAAAAATAGTATATTTGGTATGTTATTTTATTTTATGCTCTAATACATAATATTATTTGAAATACAACATTTACCTTTTGTCATAATTATTAAACCTTGAAACTTATAAAAGTAAATTTTTAATATTAAAATAATTAAAAAGTAAGAATATTATTGTTTTTAAAGCGAAAAAGTCAGTTTATCAACCAATAGAAATCAAACGTAATTTGCTACCAATTTGTTACAAAGTTTACCATATAGCAAATTAGACACTAAAATTAAAATTGTATTGGAGAGTGTTCTTTTACACTCTAATACCAAATTTGTCATTAGCATATCAATTTAACATTGCATTGGAGATGCTTTAATACTAGATCCTAGTCATAATCTAGGCTATATTGGATTTGGATCTATCAGATCCACAGAAGCTCTTAATAGCATTAGGTTATGTTAAGGGTTTCACAACATATCCTGGCTGTACTTGTATTTTTGAGCATCAAACTCTGATATACGGCTAGGAATAACTTGTTATATTATACTAATTGTACTTATAAACAATATAAAGTCTCATATGTTATAATATAAAATAAAAATATGCTACAATTTACAGCTTTTACATACTACAGTATTTATATTTTTAACTTACAATTTCAACTATATTTGTAAATATCCTTCGACAAAATGCAGTGTTGGTTAAAGAATAGCAAACAGCTGTTGACAATTTAATGTGAGTGCTAGAATTCAATTTCTCTATATTGATCTTACTTTATGTACTATCTCCATGCATAATTTAAGTAGCATCATGATAAATCTTATTTAAAATCCTGAAACGCAAAACTTGACCTCCATATTAATGGACCTTTTCCATCCAAAATGCCCAAAACAAAATCAGACTGACACCAAGTAGGCTACGCAAGCACTAATTACGAGTATCTGAACAGTAAATTCCTTTTTTTTCCCCTCTCTCTTTCATTAATTTTTTATTAACTTAGAGTTGGGATTCAAATAGTCACAGAGCTAAGATTTTTTTATTAGAGAAGGTTATAATAGTATACAATGTATAAGATTATATCTATTTAACTTTTTTTTAGAACGATTTTGTGCAAATTTTAGTAATTTTTTAAGTGTATAGCTTATATACAAGTATCTTATACAGGTGGAGAAAAGAAAATTGAGAGAGTGCTCAATTGCCTTCACAGTCTCTCTTTATTTCCATCGTTGGATTCAAACTTTTTACCTTTGAAGTCAAATATAGCTTGACCACTAGGCTATTTTTATAACCACTCTTTTTTATTAATTTTAGAGTTAGTTTCACTTTTGGCACTTGAACTATACAACTTGTTCCAATTTAGACATTAAACTGTAAGACGTAGCAAATTACACTTTAAACTATTCAACTTGTCTCATTTTGGCCATTCCATTACTAAATCGGTTAAGTGCAAACAAAATTGAGCCAATAGTTTTACTTTTGCCCCTAAACTATGTAACTTGTCTCATTTTGAGTCTTAAGCTTTAAACTATAACAAATTACACTTTTAAACTATAAAACATTTCCCATTTTGACTATTTAATTACTAATTAAATCTGTAATTCATTGACAAATTAAGCCACACATATATATGTACCTGATCAATTAATTATAAATTGACGGTCGAGATTAAATCTCTTGTTATTGACTTTTACACATCTCAAACCTACAGATAGGGAATTTCATAAACAAATGTATATTTTTGTTGACTTAAAATGAACACAAATTTTGAGGGTTTTTTTTTTTTTTTTTTTGCAATTATCGAGTCCAATTAAGTGAAGTATTTATTACTATGTCATTTATGTAATTTTCAACCCCAAAATTTAGTCTTAAAAATAACAAGTAACTTATATAGTAGTATCTATGCGTCGTTTTTGTAGGTACTCATATATCCAAGTGTGATTTTCCTTATTTATTCATATTTTTATCATAAATTATATGATGGATAAAATTTGATAAAACTTTTATCAACAAAATTATAAAAAAAGAAAAAATAGTAAAACTTATATAATGAATAAACAAAATTTAGATATCTTCAAAACATAAATAGAGCCAAAAGATCAAAATGGTCATTTGCTTTAATCCGTTAGTATTTTATAGATTTAATGATGAAAGGGTCAAAATAGGAAAAGTTTTTATAGTTCAAGAGTATAATTTGTTATAGTTTAAAGTTTAAGAGTCAAAATAGGACAAGTTGTATAATTTAGAGAGTCAAAAGTGAAATTATTGACTCAATTTCATTAATACTTGAAGGATTTAATAACAAAATGACCAAAATGAGATAAGTTGAATAGTTTAAAGGTGTAATTTATTACGTTTTAAAGTTTAAGGATAAAAATAGACAAGGTGCACAGTCGATGAGCAAAAAGTGAATTAACCCTTAATTTTAATAACCACTTTTATGTAGAACAAAGAAGAATAATTAGATAGTACTGTGAACTCACCTTTTCAGTAATTGATAATTCGACGACAAAATAGCGAAGACGTCCTCATTGTTGTTCCGATTCTTAATTTCCCTAATTTTTTAAAGTTTTTCCTTTTGGTGGATAATTTTTTTTAAGTTACTACTAGGAAAAGTTCAGGTTTCATGCTAATGCTGAATCTCCAACACTAGGTAAATTATAAAAAAATGTAGAATTCTACGGTGGATATAATTTAACTGAAATGTTATATATTAACTAATCCCTTCAAAAAAAAAAAATTGTACGATGGATATAATTTAACTGAATGTTATATATTAACTAATCCTTTCAAAAAATGTTATTAGTTAATTTTCAGTTGCATGTATTTACGTATAAATTTTTCACACCTATTACGTAAAAATTACATTTTGTATGGAATTTCGTAAGAATGAAATTCATATATAACAATTTTTTCAAATATTTCATAACTACATGACGATAGTCACATTTTATGATACATTGCTACATAGTAATTATTATAACGATTTTAAGTTTTTCTATTTGTAAATATTTTAATTGCTTTTGCTAGTATAGAAGCAAGACCATTCTCTGTTGGTTAGGTTTTCAGACCGTTCTTGTACATTGCTTGATTGATGAACTGGTCGTGTTTGGGCTCTGTTTATTGCATTTTCCAGGACTTTCTAGGAATGCTCGAGAGGCAACTTTGTATTCTCCTTGCAAAGTCCGTGTTGGTGGGACAAAGTATTGGTTCTTAAGGGTTACATCTTAAATGGTAAACTTAAAGGTTACTGGCAAATATATGGTTTACACCACTAATTTAGTTATAAACAGTGCAAAACTCTTACATACTACAGCAAAACAAAATTGTTACAGTATAAAACTTTCACATACTACAGTAAAAACAGTTCTAACCAACAGCTTCCACCACTATGTGAAACACCTCATTGGATTTCTGTTCACACACACCTAACACAACTAAAAACGGTTCGAAGTAGTGAGAAGATTTTCCGTCTCCGTATCTTGTCGAAGACACAAAAGTAAAAACGAAAACAATCAGTCACAAAAGTAATTAAAAAGAAATATTTTCTTCCTACGAAGTGCACATCATAGAAAAGGTTGCAACACTCCTTCAGCAAAGATAACTTTACTGTCATCTTTTCGATCTCCAGATCCTTGTAAACAAACACCGTTGAATAATGAAGGAGACAAAGAGCTCAAAGAATCATCCCCAACTTCATAATCATTTCTGAAAAGCTAATGGTTCCCATAAAAATCAATATTAAAAAAAAAAGAGAGGGCTAATGCGACACTTTTTTTTTTTTTCAATGAGTGCTAGATAGAATTAAGATGGTGAACCCATTAAACAAGCCGCTAAATTAAGTGAAAAAAACCAAAAAAAATAGAAAGAATTCATCTTAAATTTTTCAAACATTGTTATAAGACACAGTAACGATAAGCATCATTTTTCAAAAGAAAGTCAGTTTTGTAATATAAGAGCTATAAATGAGGCTTATCTTTTATTAGTGGCCGACATGTCAGAAGCGTTTAGGCTGGATTTGAAAATATCTTTGTGTTGAATTAGTCACCCAGTCAACGTAAATCAAGAGGCTCGGAGAAGAAGGAAAAATAATTACACGAAAAGTTATCTTCAGGAGGCTTCAGTACATTGCTTATAAAATCACACAAGTAACGCTACAATTTAGTCAGCCGCACAGAAATTTCAACTCTGACTAGTAACAACAAGCGCTTCATTCTATGGAGTTTCTTTTAATATATTGAATTAAAATGAGTTATTTTTTACTCTAAATTATAAAAATTGTAAGTTTAATTATATGAAACAGTATTCCAAAATTTTCATAAAATTGCCTTTTTATGAAGGCAATAACGATTCGACTTTATGATAAAATTATTTTTCTATAGTTGTTCTTCCTAAATTGTGATCAAGGCCAACACGCAAAAGTCGATTGAATTCATGGACTAATTAACACTTGTTTTATATATTTTCTCTCTTCTAGTTCTCTTTTTATCATTATTTTATCTTTTCAATCATTTTTCTAAAATTTAACAATAAATAAAAATACTTCAACAAAAAAATTCAAAAAAAATAAGTGGCTTTAAATTCCAAAATCTTTGCATAAAATAATTACTTCCTATATATGTTTATATACCCAATTATTTCCATTTTAAGATTAAATTAGTAAAAATTATACAATGTAATACTTTTTTAAGAAGTGAATTAAAATTTGTCTTCGTTTTACAAATATCACTTATATGTATATTTTTTAAATTACATATATTGAGAATCTAAAAATAGACTCTAAGTGGAATTTATCATTATTTATTTTTATTTTTTAACAAATTTTCTTATTTTTCTCATACGTCGTTGGGAAAAAAATATATTAGAGAAATATAAATATACTTAATTAATTACAATGTAACTTAAACAAAAAAAAAATCATCTATGTCATTATTACTTACAATATAATTTCAAAAAAAAAAATAAAAGAAGCAATAAAAAATGGATATCATTAATTTAATGTAATATTGTTTGTATTACTAATCAATAACATTAACACACCCTAAATAAGAAGTATTATTATTACTTGAAGTCTTAAAAAATAAATGTCATTAAATATCATTATCATTATGTATCATTAACTTAATGATATATTAATTATATAACCTACAAGACACATAAAAAAAACTTAATAAATACTATTTTATTAATTTAATTACCTATTACCAAAAAGGGGAAATGTCATTACTGCTTAAAGTCTTAAAAATGATATATTAGTTATATAACCTATAAGGCACAAAAAAAAAACTTAATAAATACTATATCATTAATTTAATTACAACATCCTAATTTCAATATGTCAGCAGAATCGTAATTCCATAAAAAAATTATCTTTTAGTTGAGGAAATTTTAAAATCATTATTTTGGATACCAATTTGAATTTAAACTACAAACAACTTAATTTAAGGGATTTTTTTCAATATAATAATAGCAAAATCTATTTGAAATTTTAAATATGTATATTCTAATTATTCTAAAAAAATAAATTAAAACTAATGATATCATTATTTAAGTCATTTATGTCTTTACATATATGTATTAGGATATATAAAGAATATTTATAAACTGGAGACATATTTTAACTTTACAAATTAAAAAAAAAAAGGCCATGTGTCTCACTAACCCATTAAATTATTGTTGTTTGATGCCTTTGGGCTTTTATGGTAAGTATAGTTAAAGCCCAAGCGCCAAGCTCTTGTTCTTGAGCCATTGCTATAAGGAGAGAAAAAAACAAAAAAAACAAAAAAACAAAAAATGAAAGAGAATTTTTATGAAATATCATATATATTTTTTTATCTTAAGAGCATCTCTAATACAATACTAAACTGATATATTAATGGCAAATTTAGCATTTAAGTGTAAAAAAACTATTCAATGAAATGCTATTTTTAATGTCAAATTTACTATATACTAAACTTTGTAGTAAATTTATCATAAAGTTTAACATATAACAAATTTGGTTTTTGATTCCTATTGGTTAGTAGATTGACTTTAAGAATCACAGCATTATTACTTTTTAATTATATTAATATTAAAAGTTTACTTTTATAAGTTTCAAGATTTAATAATTATGACAAAAAACAAATATGACATTTTAAATAGTATTATGCTTTGCAGCATGAAATAAAACAACACATTAAATATGCCATTTTTACCCTTTTTGGTGGTAAATATAACACATTGGTATTAGTATTTACTTTGGAGATGGTCTAAGAGAAGTATAAAAAATAAAAATAGCATATTCTAAAACTTATCAAAATGTTTATTATTATTTTCTCATTTCACCCTTGTATATTATTATTTTCTCTTATGGATATGGAATCCTTTCTCTCTCCTAGCAGTGTTATACATGCATCGCTCGACCTGTGCGTCACACGACACTGCCCACTCCACCATGCCCAGAAACTAGCATTTTACAAAACCTTGCTAAGGGTTTGACGAAACTCAACAACAATAGAATCTAAGGATTAGTGATGGTCGGCGATGAAGCTTCGTCTCTTCTCATGAGCTAGTGTTTGCAATTCCAACCTTGCGATGTCATCGCAATATCTCCAAGTTCGTGCATGCCTCGCGATATGTTGACTATCATGCACGAAGAAAGAGAGACAAAGAGAAGAGAAGTCACCTTTGGCCTTACGACGCCCCGTCACAAAGTTGCTGTTGCCGTCGTTGTCTCACTGCAAATTCATTGTCGCCGTCTCATCACAAGCTTGCCTCGCCACCATCATGGGAGATAGAGAGAAGGAGGAAGGAGATAGGGATTTTCTAATTTGAGGGTTCTAGAGTTTTCAAATTTAGGGCTTTTTAATGTTGGGGTATTTTAGGTCATTTTAGAGTGTGATAAATTATACTATTTATTATCTTTATTAAAACATATGGTATTAGTTTTTATTGGTTCCCTAAAAATAAATTTTCCTCCTAAAAAAAGAAAAAAAAAAAGCACCCAAACATAGCATAACCCAAATAAAACATCTTAAAGGCATTCATAGATCCTTATCATGTAAGGATAGATTTGTAGTGTCACTATAGATTCTTATAGTAGCTGACTCACTCTTTTGAGTAAATATCTACTCTTCTTCCTCTTAATCTTTTTTCGATGGGTTTTGTCTATGAAATTCTTGACGAGGCATATTTTGATTTGATATCAAGGTATGAGTTTTAGCTAACTCTTATTGAACCAACTTCGATCCATGGGCATTTCTAGGCTTGTTTTTATTAACAACAAATCTTAAATTTTAAAGTTTCCTCCACTTTGTTTTTTGAAATTTAAAAATTATCACTTTATTTTTTTTTTAACTTTTAAACCTTTTTATTTTGCTTCCTGAACTTTAAAAACCACCACTTTCACTATAAGAAAAATTACATTTAACGACATGTAGTTTTTAAATGTTGTTGAAAGTACGTACAACGACATCTCCAATAAAGATGTCATTAATAATATTTGAAACAATAATTAACGACATCTGTATAGATGTCGTATTAAAGGTTTCCTTTTAATAACAATAGTTTAATGTCGTTAAATTATTTAACGACAAGTAGAAGATATCATCAAAGTCTTGGAGATTCTACGACACTCCTTATAGACGATATTGGTCAAGATGTCGTCTATAAGGGGTATCGTAAAATCTTCAAGGCTTTGACGACATCTCCTACTTGTCGTTAAATAATTTAACGACACTAAACTATTGTCGTTAAAAGGAGACCTCTCATACGACATTTATATAAATGTCGTTAATTGTTGTTTCAAATGTTATTAACGACATGTTTGTTGGAGATATCGTTATATGTACTTTTTAACAACATTCAAAAACTACATGTCGCAAATAATATGTCGTTAAATGTTGTTTTTCTTGTAGTGTTTACTTCATGAACTTTCAAATCCTTTCACTTTGTGTCATGAACTTTTGATTTTTATTTAAATAATCAAAATTAAACCTACGTGATTTGTACATAAATCACCTATAAGAGCAAAAAATGATATTTTATCTTTTATTCCTTCTATTATTTAACAATATCTCCTCATCTTTGAATGAAAAATCAGAAGGTCAGGGGACAAAGTGAGGTGTTCTAAAAGTTTAGAGGACAAAGTGTTAATTTTTAAAGTTCAGGCAACAAAATGAGATGTTTTAAAAATTCAAGAAGTAAAGTGGTGATTTTTAAAGTTTATGGGGCAAAGTGAGGAAACCTTTATAGTGTAGAGGCCATTGGCGTTAATAATCATAGAATCTCTTTTTTTGTCCTCAAATTGCTTCTAAAAGTGTTTGGATGATCTATTAGAAGAGCTTTAATTTTCTAAAAGAGTTTTGTTTTTATCAAAACCACAAAACTGGATAAAAAAAAAAAAAACTCTTCTGAGTAGACTTTAAAACTTGTATCAAAGTTTTAGTAAGATATTACAAGCTTCACGCTACCTTTTTTATTGCTTATTAGAAAATTTTAAAATCACTTTGACCTGTTAAGTATTCATTTGAAAATATAGTTCTAAACACTAACTAAGAAGTTAGAGTAAAAGCAAAAACTCTGTGGAACAGGTCTCAATTTTTTTCCTGGGATTTTTTGCTTAATTTAGGAGTTTAGGTTGCTCTTTTGATGTTTCACCTACTTTCTCATTTACTTTTTGTAATTTTCTTTACTTGTTCATAGAAACTCAGTGAGAGTTTCGATGTGCAATAGTTCTTTCATATCAACCTAGTTGTAATGTGTCACAAAGCTTGATCTTAATTATCTTTTTTTATCAATATTTAAAACAAAACAAAACAAAAAAAAAAAAACCCTATGTGGTATCTGGTCAGTGGTCGTCAAAAGCTTTTTTTTTGACACGTTACCTTTCTTTTTTGATGTATTTTGCACACTATATTTACAAATTAATCTCCTAATTAATTAATGCTCAACAAAAATACACGTTAGCGTACTTAGAAGGAGAGAGAGAAAGAGAGAGCGTTGAGGTGACCGTGTTGCCACTCAACAAGAAAGGAGATGCGTCCACTTTAATTCATATAGACATGCATAAACTGATAAAAAAATTTTATATATATATTTGTGCACACACATATCTGTTAAGGTTACAAACTGGTTTCTTGTCGGCTTTTACCCACCCGCAATTTTTGAAAAACATATTACCACGAATCAAACAATAATTACGTTACATCACAACGCAGCGCAGCAAAAATGGACGAATGACAGGTCTGATACATAATTTCTCTCAATTTGAAAAAAAAAAAATAGTTTCCAAATAATCTGAAGATGATCACGAAGAAGCTAACTAGCTAGCCTCCAAAAAACCCTTCCTAAGTCAATCTTGGGCATCACTTTTCATTGAAGAGTTGTCGGGATCAGGCCCCATTTGGCCATATTAGCGGGCAGTTACGCAAGTCATCTCAATATATTAGTCGATAAGGAAACACAAGGAAATTTACATGCAGATGGCAAATGATATTAGTGAAGAAAGTCTCAAACGAGCTAGCTATTATAGGGTTAAGAGAAAAAGAAAAAAGAAGAAAGAAAAAGCTTGTGCACTCAAAGATGCACAAACCCACTTTATGTAAAAGAATTTGACTTATTCAAAACGCTGAAGAGCTTTTTCTTTGGGCGGTCGAGAAGGAATAGAGCAAGGGTCTCTGTCGTTTTGTATTAGGGTCGGTTAGCTGCCATATATTTCAAAGTGTGCAGCCGTACTATTTGTGCCCGAAATTTGTCTTCTATTTTTGTTCATATATTATAAAATCAAATATTTTGCGTTCAGACACGAATAAGATTCCAAATTTGATCTTTTTAACATGATGATTGCAAAATTTTTTTTTTTTTTTCTTTTTGATAGTTAAGCTTCCGCCAAGAAACACACAACCAAGACAAACGGCAGCAGCCGAAAAGAAACAAGCTGCAGCAAGATGCCAAAAATAAACCAACAACTAAGCGGCAGTAACTGTCAAAACAAATGTGGTGTTAAATATAGTGATTAAACTATTAGTTAAAATTATAAATATTGTAATATAAAAGAGTTTTATATTATAATAATTTTTTATTTTTATTATAATATACGAGAGTTTTATATTGTTATTAATCAAAAAGTTAGTTAATATATAAATATTATAAAAGGAATTTGAGAGATACTGTGCGGGGAAATTTTGATAATTATTATAAGGCCAATATTGGGGCGTGAATAATAAACATTCACACTTTTCTGCCCGTACAAAATAAATAATTTGTTTGACGTATAAATGACGTATAGCTTACTTAATTGAAGATCAGTTTGACCAATGAGAGTCGGTAGCTGTGTAGACCTTCTAATCGGGCGAGTAGAAGAAAAGGCTCTACGTACGTATTTCGGGGCCTTTCTCTCTTGGCGATTTATTGCCGCTTAATATTTGTGGTTGTCGTTTGTTTTTCTGATATTAGTTACATCTACGTATAAGTACATTAATTTCCTGTATATAGACTCTAGTCGCTGGAGAGAATATATATATTATTACCCACGTTAAGTATTAATACTCAAAAAAAAAAAAAAAAAAAGAAAAAAGAAAAAAGAAAAAAGAGCATTCTGTCAACAAAATACAAATGATCATCTTTCTAGTCACCCAAACACAAACGCATACGTGTATACATAATATCAGGAGTACGTGTTTCCATATGAGAGTGGTTAAAAAGAAACATTAGGTATTAACTAAGAAGATATTAACCGTAAATTATATAAATGTGTAACATGTATATATATATATATCCACACACACAGAAACGGAGGCAAGCTAAAACTTTGAACTCCCTCAACTTTTTTTTTTTTCCATTGATATGGTATATATGTTTGTAAAATATACACTCAAAAACTAATTACTAAAATTTAAACATGTCATGTCAGGAGGTGACGTAACAGGTTAATTAGATTAATTAAGTAAAAATTTGATTAAATATAAGTTAAAGAATTTAATTAATTATAGAAAATATGACAATTTTAAACATTTTTTTAAACAAATATTTGTGATAGTTAAATAAATAAGATAAAACAAAAAGAAATAAAATAATAAAGAAAGAGAAAATACGCGTTGGGTTCTACAGACCTACAACTTTTGCACACATATAGTATCGACAACAGATAAATTACAACCACAGTTTAAAATAGAGAGAAGTTAAAATAATACATGCATTGATTAATTTATACAAATAACCTACTTAGGTCTTTTACTGGTTGCAAGTTCAGTCTACGGATCCTTCGTCAATCCTAAGCTGAATTCCAGTGAGCGAATGGCTCAGTAAGATTATGCTTTAAAAACAGATAGATAATTTAAATACAAAATTATCTTTCAAGGAAAAATCATTAGAAAACAGAATTAAATGGCTAAATTCATTTAAATAAATCTTACAAAAATCAGTCCGTCCAAAAAGTACCTTTTTATCTTTCTTGAGCAAACCGTAGTTATCACCACTGAAGTGGCCCAATTGGGTAAGGTTGTACGCTATACGACCCGATCTCTGATATGACATCAAGGCTTTATGTTCATTTCTATTATTATTTAACCATTTACCAAGTATTTTCATTTACATTCATTATATGGTTCATTATGAAAATCACCTCGATCTACTGTTTGTAAAAATAACCAATAAAAATCCTTTTTCAATCAATTATTAAAAACATTTTGATAAAAATCCTTTTGAGGCTAAAATCATTTAAAACTAGGTTACCAAGGGAAAGAGGTAGAAGTCCTTCCTCAATATCAGTGCCGATATCCTACACCGCAGTCCCGATCCACTATATGTTAGCTCTACAGAACCACAAACAACCTTAAATAAGAACTAGGTTTATCAATATCTAGCTTAAGATATCTTACGTTGCTAAACTATTCAATGGTGTCCTAGTGTGTAATTTGTGTCTATAAAAATCATATTGCAAGCTTAAAATCTCAATTGGGGTCCAAAACAGTGAAAACAAGTAAAAAATGACAAATTTTCACGAAGCTCGGTCGGCCTGTCGGTCTCCCTAGTTCGGCCTGCCAGACCATGCAGTTTGGCCTATTGACAAATCGGGTCTGGCCTACCAAAATTCTCCAGGTTCCACCTGCCGGATGTATGAGTCCGACCTGCTAGACTCACGAATCCAGCCTGTCGGACTCATGAATCTAGCCTGCTGAACTGAAAAATTTTAGAATTTTTCAGAATCAGGTCTCAGCATCCCTTAAGCCCAATGCTCATTTTCACCTTTTTTTTCAATTCCCAGGCATGAATAACACTCATAGATGATAAAAAAACATAATAGAACACCTTTAAACTAGTTTAAACAATATTTGCATAGAAAAATTCAAGAAAATCTAAAAATGTGAAAAATGAAGAAAAATGAAAAATCTTGATTTAAATATGTTTTTAATCAAACGAAGCCTAAATTCTAAATGTTTTAAGTTTCTCTAACTTAGATTAAAGGTTTTCTAGGCTTAAACGAGCTTGGATTTTAAAATACAATGAAAATAGAAAAATTTAAAAAAGTTTGAGATTTTGAAAACTAACCTTGACGTAATCCTTGAATTGAGTTTGTGGTTGTTAAATCATGTTCCCAAGCTTTCAATTCAACGAAGGATTGAAGTTGGAACTCAAAAGTTCTTGAATTAAAAGAGAGAGATAAGAGAGAAAGAGAGAGGCAATGGGAAAGAGAGAGACGAGAGAGAGGGAGAGTGAGGGTGAGCGTGAGAGAGTGAAGGAAGGAAAGGAAGAGAAAAATAAATAGAGAGGAAAGGGGAGCAAAACCAGGAAGAAAAACCGTGTACCACCCACGGTTTTGAAAAAGAATATGGTTGGTATTTGATAAATTATTTTGTTTCAAAATTTAAAATAACAAATAAAAATAATCATGAGTAATAAAAAAAGACTAAAATAATTAAAAATAACATTAATTTTGAAATATCATATAAAAGTTAAATTAAGTTTAAAACATTCACCATGACACACTAATCCACTATTTTATACACTTAACCACTTAATTAAATTTTGGGACGTTACAAAACAAAAACCCCCCAAAAAGTTGAATATATAAAATCTAATGCATTATACAAAATTAGCCCCTAACAAAAAATCTAGCTCGTTACTGTGTGTGTATATGGTATATATGTTTGTAAAATATACACTCAAAAACTAATTACTAAAATTTGAACAAAAACCCCCAAAAAAGTTGAATATATATAATCTTATGCATTATAAGAAATTAGCCCCCAACCAAAAAAATCCTATCGGGTTACTGTGTGTGTATGTATGTAGCTATTTTAATAATCGCTCAAGAAACAAAATTCAGCCAATAATGGAAATGGAGAAGCAAAAACACGTTGAAAGAGCAACGGGTTTAACGTGACAGAAATTTATTATTGCATGTGCATACTGCAGAGTGGGTGTATAATCAGAGTCTAGAGACGTGTAGAGAAAGATCCCATTCCTAAGCCACGGACAATAATGCGATACAAAAATATAATCATATAAGAATTTAAGAACACAATATAATATATATATGTGTGTGTGTTTGAAACGAAGATGTAAATGATGAATATAGTGGACCCGCCATGAGAGATCGCAAATTTTGTTTTTTTGTGGGTTGAAAAGATTTACGTTCAAGCGGAAATATATATTTAAGGCTTCATCATGAATATGTATATTGGGACGACGTGACCATGAATTGGAAGCCTAGCTAGCTGATGATTTACGGATCAAGACTGCATGAAAAAGATGTGAAGCGCATACTTGTGCCACTCAAAATTCAAAGCCGAAATTTGAAAGTGAAACTTATTTACTTTTGAATTTGCTTCCAATTGCGGCTTGGTAATTGGTGGTGGCTAGCTAGTGCAAGTGGAGGCATAGTTTCTTTAACCATTTACTTCCAACTAATTCATATGCTTTTTAGTCTAATTGAGAATTAAGTCGACAAATGTGCCCCACTCACATTCCACTCACAAAAGCTAGTTAATTAACAATAGACTTTTTCGGGCCTGTTTGCATAGTTTCTATTTGTGCTCTTAATCAATAGAAGAAAAGAAGCAAAAACTGTAGCTTTTCAGTAACTAGTTGAACCATATATTTAAAAGAGTTTTGATGGATTAAAATAGTTTTAATTTTTTTAAATGTTACAAAAATATTATGTTTAAGCTTGTAATGTATTATTAACATTAGTATAAGTTTCAACGTCTATTTGAGAAGTGCTTTTTTGAGAAGCTATTTTTTATGGTTTTGATAAGAAGCACTTAAGTATGTATGATAGATCATCTAAACAGTTCCATAAGTAGCTTTTAGACTCAAGAAGCCAAAAACATATTCTAAGAAGCCCTTCCAAACAGGCCTTTTATCCAAAACCTTAGAAGCTCTAGTTATAGGTGCAAATAAGACTCTTTCATACTTAATATAAGAAAATCATATTGGAAAAGGGTGGAAAATCAACTAGAGCAGCAGTTGCTATCTATATATATATATATATATATAAACTGTTTGTAATGAGTATAGTCTTGTTATATTTTTAATAAAAGTATATTTTAACAACAATTGATGATATGTGGTAAGAATTTAATTTCATTAATTATAATAATTTTTTTAAACAATTATTCAATTTATTACAAGTAACTAATTCAACAACACTCATAAAAATGTATCTATTGAAACCATATATATATGTATGTAGCAATGTTGTTCTGAATAAAGAGTTGGAAAAATCAACCACTTTAAAATTACCTTATAACGAGGTATATAGCACTCAATGCTAATAGAAAGAGTACAGATAACTTGTGGTGAACAAAAAAGTTTAGGTAGAGCATGCATGTCAATTATTAGTTTTCAATGCTTTACTTTTTTTTTACCCCTGTGTTTATAAAATAATTAATTAGTGGAACAAGCTTAATTTGGAGCTAGCATAATGTCAAAAGTGCTAACAGGAACTTGCTCAAATTTGGAGCTACGTTCAGAACAACCTCAAAAGTGCCTAGACGATAGAGGAACAATGATGAGGACTGCGCATATTATGTCATGGCATCAAAATTTCAAAACTAATACCGTACTTGCCATATTATTTTCACCTCAGAGATTAAGGTAATGATTACTGCTAAAAGGCCACAAATCACAGATTAAAATGTTCCTCATGACATAATCGCCGATCGATCGAGTGTTTAGTCAAAAAGACTCGAAACCCAACTGGATAAGAACCGAAAAGGTTCCCTTAACTCTTTTGGGCCCCACCAATGTATTATTAGTCCACGTGTCCCGAAGATGAGGTCATCAACATTACGTTCCTAGTTTGACATTGCGAGACAATTAATAAGAGGATAAAGGAGACAAAACCAGCACAAGACCCATGCCATATTTTTTAATAAAAAGCAAACACAATGCCTTTATTTTAAAGTGGTCACCGCTCGTCTCTCGACACGTATGTAGAATTTCGTCAAACTCACATTACAATGATAAATAATCCTCCCTGGCAACGATTTACCACTTTATTAGGACGTGGAAACGACAATTAGCCTTACAGCGGAGGGACAGGTGTCGGTTCTAGGTTCTCCGGCTGTTCTCCCGCCGGGAATTATGAACTGGTTCTGTCGGGATCAAGGAAGCCTATACCTATACTGGGTTTTCAATTTTTGCTCTTGTTAATTTCTAACATAACACATGTTAGCTCTCGAAACCGCGTCATAACAATATATATATATATATATATATATAAACAATTCCCCCTTATCTTGAATATTTTTTGAACTTATATTTTAAACCACATATTTTAAACCATAAGTTTCAAACCGAAAAATAGGTTAAACTACACATTTTAAGCCAATAAATTAAATAGACCCTTTATGAAAATTTAGAAATTAATAGGATCTTGCTCACTCTATTGTAAAATTATACTTATAACTAGAAAAATATAAAAATTATCCGACATTTCTAGATAACATTAATCAAATGAGTACGTATGTATCGTGATCTACATTAAATATGTAAAAATTTTATTTACTCCGGCTAACGGTATGAATCAAACCTAATACCACTTGGTGAAGTGTTTAAAATTTAACGTTATAAATTCCCTTAATAAAATTATGTTAAGTTGTTAAGTGGTGTTTTCTTTGTTGAATATTATTAGTTTGTGTTCAATTATTTAAGGAGGATTAATGTAATCTTCAAGGATATCATTACCCTTAATGCTTCGTCCATTTAGGGAAGGGCTTATATTCTTTAAATTTGTACACTTCCTGTGACTACGTATAAAAACGGCATAAATTTATACTCGAGTTATTTATAGTAATGTGTTTTTCTTATTAAGCTATATATATATGATTAAATTCATAGATCAGAGATCCCTTTAAATACTTTATTCACTTGTCTCTTGTCGTTGACGGAAATCACCATTTATGCAAAATATTATATAATAACATGCTGATGATGAGAAGGGAAACGGACAATATATAATGACATTTGATCAATAATGGAAATTTCTAATTAAAAAAACCAAAAGGAGATAGCTACACTAGATCTATTTCTTCCCAATACAGTAAGCTTACGAAGATTAAAACGAATAAATTATTAGACAAATTTTACAAGCATCAACGATACGGCCACCAAATCCAAGACCCTAGAAACTATGAAAGGAAAAAAAAAATAAAAATCGTTCTTTCTTGGATCAGTTTAATCCTGAGCTCAATTTCCTTCTAAACATTATTATTACATATGAACTCGTTAGCATCCAAGATATCCGAGATTTCAAACTTCAACATGTCACTACAATAGCTAATTTCACGTTCGTCCTCGGTGCTGCCACTATTCAAGTACGTCACCGTGGTCGCCGTCGAGTTCGAGTTCAGCCCCGCCGTGGGGCTCGATGAAGGCGTCGACAGAACCGTCGTCGTGCCAAAGCCGATATGATTCTGGTTAGGATCCAAAGCAGTAGTACTATTAGCATAAGTAGTATCACTGTTGTAACTCGGTAAAAAAGGAACATAGTCCTCAATGAAATTGCTTTGCCACTCGCTCATTTGGGAACTTGGAGAGCCGAAACTCGTGAGTTTTGATAGGTCAACGTTGTTAGGACAGGCTTGGATTTCTTGATTATGATTATGATGATGATGATGATGTTCAAGTGGGGCTTGGAAATTATACTCGTTAGCACTAGTACTAGTACTTTGAACATTAAAAAGTTGTTGGATTTGGGGGTTGTTATAATTAATAGCACTAGTACTAAAAAGTTGGTTTTGGTCTTGATGGGCATTTTGAGAGAAGAGATTGTTGTTTGGGTTGTTACGTTGAGACATGAGAGATGTGGCAAGCTTTAGGAGTTCTGGGTTTACGATGTGGGGATGTTGGACGGATCCTCCAAGCAACCTCGTCATGTTGTTCATTTGATCATGAGGGGAGTTGTAGAAAGATGAGCTTAGAATTGAGGATAGGTCTAGGAGATCCAGCCGTGGGCTGTGTGTCACGGGATCTATTCCCATTCGGAGAAGCCTTTTTCTTATGTGGGTGTTCCAGTAGTTCTTGATTTCGTTGTCGGTTCTTCCGGGCAACCGAGCAGCAATTGCAGACCACCTGTAAAATGCAGCCAAAAAAAAAATGTTAATATCAATTTATAAGTAACTTATAGTTCTAGAGAAAGTTATTATAAATTTAAGAATTAGACTTGCTTGTTGCCTAGTATGCTGTGAAGCTGAATAATAGTCTCTTCCTCTTCGAAGGAAAACCGGCCTCTTTTGATGTCTGGTCTGAGATAGTTTGTCCATCGAAGTCGGCAGCTTTTTCCACACCTTTGCAACCCTGACACCAAAACAAGAGAAATTGCAAACTTAATGATTAAGAAAGTGTTAACACAATTTGAACTTAATGTATAGTAACAAAGTTCAAAAAGATATGAAAAAATACCAGCATTTTTGGGAAGTGTCCTCCAGTTTCCGTAGCCATGTTTCTGAATATAATCGACCAGTTTTTGGTCCTCCTCCGGAGTCCAAGGCCCTTTCTTGAGACCATTTTTGTCACAACACGGTGCTCTTCCCATGGTGTTCTAAATTCTTGTTTTGCCTAGAAGAATCTTTATCTTTACCCTAGTTTAGTGTTAACAATAATCCTCCAGGAAACTATAAATTGCTTAGGTATATATTTATCAAGGAATTAAGAGAGAAGGGGAAGATTTTCGATTCAGTGTAGAGAGAGAGAGAAGTAGTCCGCGTGAGGACGTCCTTGGTATAAATAGCAAGGGAAAGGATTAGGGGTAAGAAACAATGAGAAGTCAAAAGGATTCGGTGCCGTCCTCTGTTTATCACTATGGCGACGTGTCCCTTCTCCTCTGAGTTGTACCTTCTATTTTTTTTTTTTGGTTACTAGCGTATATAATATCATCAAATATTTTTAAAAAATAAATAAATACTCCAATGAACTTCTAATTTCTCTATCACTTACAATCTTCTCTTTTCTTTTCTTTTCTTTTGTTTTCTTAATTTTATATGGGTTTGTATTATATCTTCTCTAGCTATTTGTTTGATAAAAGATATTATTAGGCCATCGTTTTCCGGCGGGAGCGTCTTACTCCTCACTTTGTGGATTCATATTAGCTGTCACCAACATGGGTTAGTGCCACGTGCCCCGTTGAACTTTTTGGCATTAATATATTAATTTTTTTTATTTCTTTCTTTGAGTCTATATAGTCTTGTATGTCGCGTTGTTCCCTTCACAGCCACTTCACGGCGTCTCCTTCGTCCACAATTCCACACACTGATAGGGCGACGCTTTTTGAGTAACGAAGTGACTAATATGTCCCTCATGGGATGACCATTTATATTTACTAAACATGTTACATGCTTCACGTTGGAGGGCTTATTTAGTCTCTAAGGGCCATTCAGTAAATAAATTCGAATCAATAATTTGATTTGAGTTAGTGTAATTTAAGTTAATGATTTGAATTGTTATCCGAATTAATGTTTGGATGTGCATTTAAGTTTTAATATGAATATAGAATAAAATTAAAATTCATGTTTTGAGAGATAGTGAAAATAGTTTTTGATTTATTAACAAATCTAATAAAATCTTAATGTTAATGGTCCTAAAAATATGCAATATGGATCTTAATTTATTTCTCTCTTCACTATGAACATAATGAACAAAGAATCATCTTAATTAGATATCAAATGAAGAAGTTATGATTTTTTTTTCAAATATAAGAGAGAGAATTTTTAGTTTTTACTGTAGCGGAGACTTTTAAGTATCAAAAGTTTAAGAGGGATGAGAACTCTAAAATCTTGAATTCTTGATTCTAAAAAAATTCAGATTTTAGAGGAAACAAATACGTATATAAACGATTCTTAATATTCGAATCTAAATTTAAGTCTATTAAGTCTAAATAATACTCAAAATAAACATGCCTTAAGTGATTGTGCATACGACAATTGAAAATAAAGAAATGGGAGAAAGAAAGGAAAGGAAAGGAAGGCAGAAGAAACAATTGTTGGTCAATTAGTAGAAAAGCAAAAAAGTATTAATTAATGCAGAGCAATTGATGATAAGAAGAAATGTAGGAGCATTGAATGTAAGACGGGCAATAATAGAGTTCGGTGTTTGCCGAAATATAGGAGCATTTATTGTCATGTAACATGCACATAGTGAGGGTTTTCTCCCCAATAAATTTTGGGATAAGTTTTTAAATTACAAATAATTAAAAATACAGGAAAAAAAAAGATAAAGATGGTATACACTGTTGTTCATGTGATGGGTGGAGCCCCAGCGGTCTTTTGGGCCGGGGAGGCTGGGGTGAAGCTTGTGGGGGGTAGTAGCAGCCACCACGGCGGGATCGACCATGACAAGGCACGAACGCTTGTAGCTAGCTGAGAAAGAGGAGATTGGGAAGAGGAGAGAGGAACACTGTGTGGAGAAAGGGGAGCTGGCGGCGTCCTGGAACCGGTGGGGGAAAGGAGAGAGTATAGCGGTAGCCCGACCCCTACTATAGCAACTTTATTGAGAGCTTCGGCCCTTGACGTACTGGTTTTACAAACGGATCCGAGGGGCTTGATGAGTGCAGGTGTGAATTGTCGGGGATCGGGCCAACCACAAGCAAATGAGAGCAGTGACGGCGGTGGAAGCGGCGACAGATAACACCTGGCTTGGACTTTACCCCAAAGTTTTGGACCTCTGTTTGTATTTATTTTATTTTTTTTTTTTGTTGTTGTTGTTTTCATTATGTAATAAGAGAGGTGGTTTCCCAACTCTTATTGTTGTTTTGATGCCTCTTTCATCTGTTATAGCGGAAGATTTGCAAATATTAGGCTAGACGGTGGTCTAGGCCTTGTTTTATGTTCACTAAGCGTGACGTGCTTAGATGGAGCCCCTTTAGGGTGTAAGATATCGTTCATCTGGGTCTGTTTTAAAAGCCGTAATTGGTATTCAACTCATTTTCGAGAGGAATCCTCTTCATTAAGTTAGGGTGCGGTTGTATCATTCAATCGTGTGAGTGGCACTTTCTTTGGCTTTGGTTATGTGCTTATTTTTTGCCCTTTAGTTGCTTTTTATGTAACTCTTATAGCTGAGTTTTACTATAAAAATTATTTCTTTTAGAAATGTTTGTACTGATTTTTTTTTTTTTCTGGGATGTGCTACACATCTTATCAGATATCAGAACTTTATTTTAGAAAAAAAATCTTGAGGAAAAAAAAAGGAAGATCTTTTTTATGTTGTTAAAATTGCAGATGCAAAATGCATTTTTATTTTAAATGCAAAATCCAAGTTTTATAGTCAGCGTTAAAAATAAAAAAAATAAAAAAATAAAAAAAAGCAAGTAAAAAGCAGTTTGATTATTAATTTGTCTCATTATATGAGAGGCTACGACTCCAAGAAATTGGATGAACTTCCCCACCAGTTATCCATCTCAACTCGATCAAACGTCGTTAGATTCAATTTCCTTTTCTTTCTTTTTTTTTTTTTTTTTTTGTCAAGGATGTCCAAATTTGAAAACTTTTTTCTCAATCATTGTTTTACTTTCTATGATTAGAAGACGAAGAACTCGAACATTAATGTCGCTAGCTGAATATATCCTAGTTTTCAGTGGATATTATGTTAGGCTATTACTAGTACAATTTCAAAGTTGAGAAGGTATTTCATCGAGAAATGTGGGAGCTTTTAGAATCCTATATTTATATATGGAAGTAACTTATCAAATTTCCGTTACTTCTACTTTTGAATTTCGGGTTCCATGCATATTTGGTCGTTTCGTATAATTTGCTTCCCCAAATACATAACACTGATTGTAAGCTTACAAGTTGTTTCTTTTCTTTTCCTCTTTTAGGAACAGAATTAGACAATAGTAAGGAAAAAAATAAAAAACACATGGTTGAAAAAGCTATTTGTGTTCTCGATTATTAGTTCATTTTTTCGGTTTCTTATTGTTAGAATTTGGTACATATTTAATTCCTAATTGTGTTTTGTTTGAACTTACTTGGAGAGCCGATTTATGCACAAGGTTAAAGTTTCTTGTATTACAACGTCATTTGGATCCAAATTAATGTGTGTATTTCTTTAAAACACGTAAACTTGAGTGTCATTAATTTGAACATCTTGATCAGTTTATTGTTAATTTGTTCAGTGAAAACTAGGTAATACTTTTAATGATTTAAAAACATAGGAATGCTTTTTATGGTTTAAATATAGAGGCATTTGTTGTGTGTTGATAAAATTTAGGTGATACATTTATAGAGTGTTTGACAGAATTCGTTAGAATCGGCTTTTTAGTTAAAGAATAATGTAAAGTACTCGCATGCTACAACAAAAAAAAAATTATTATAACATACAACTTTTATATACTATAGTATTTTCAACTAAAATATTAATTATAATCAACTTTATCACACACCTTAGTAGATTTTCCTAAGTTAAAATAATAGGCTTGACTTTACCTTCTCATCTATAGTTTTGACCAATAGGCTCTAAATTAACTCCTTTTTAGGCATGGTAATATGCAATTTGACTTTTCCATATCTTAGCGGTTAACTTTTGTTTTCTCTTGAAAAAAGAAGGATTTATGTCCTACGCTTTCAGTCAGTACATTTTGACACTTGATCCACTGTCAAGCAAAACATCAGTAACTCAACTTCATTGACTTTA
>CAMOHE010050948.1:8952-52268 GCA_946598075.1 Artocarpus hirsutus
ACACCCCTTATAGACGACATTGGTCAAGATGTCGTCTATAAGGGATGTCGTGGAATCTCCAAGGCGTTGACGACATCTCCTACTTGTCGTTAAATAATTTAACGATACTAAACTATTGTCGTAAAAAGGAGACCTTTAATATGAATCTATATAGATGTCGTTGATTATTGTTTCAAATGTTATTAACGACATCTTTATTGGAGATGTCGTTGTATGTACTTTTTAACGACATTTAAAAATTACATGTCGTAAATAATATGTCATTAAATGTAGTTTTTCTTGTAGTGTAATCATTTTTCTTGAAAGGCTTATAAATATGTTCTCAATTTAATCAAAAATTATCTCTAATCCTTTCCTCTTAGAGAAGGTTTTTAGTAGAAAGGCAACATAACACACACACTCACTCACTCTCTCTCTCTCTGTCTCTCTCTTTTTCCTCAAATGCATTCTAATATGCCATTGCAACATTTTCATACACTACCACGCGATGATTTTTTTTTAATTTAAAAATCAAATAATATTTGAATAAATTAGACACAGACTGCTGCCATTTTCTCAGCACGTGGGGCCAGTATGGAGGCAGAGAGGCTCCATCCATTTACCGTTTCTCTCTCCTCTCTGTCCTTTCTCTCTCTAAAAACTCGTGTTACGCATAATAGCCGTCAATTCTTTTGTTCACTCGCTCACAAGTCATGGCCGAGAGAGAGAAGAGAATAAAAATCCCAAAGGCCTCTTGCGTTGTCAACACCACCCACACCAAGCAAACCACCTAAAATAGACCCCAAACAGTTTTTTATCTTTTTCTTCCTTGGAGAAGAGAGAGAGGAAAATAAGAGACGGTTCAAAGTGAGAGTTTCGTTGTTTGTTCTGTTAACAAGTACTTGTACCCGGTCATTTCACTTCAAAAGGCAAAAAGAGAGGGACTAGGACGGATTTGTCCCTTGACTTTATGTGGGTATACACTTTCCGGTGATGTCGCTCGCCGGCGAGAGGAGGAGGGTAGTGTTGTACTTTTGCCTGGTGGCTTTGCTGATCGTTCCGATGTCGCAGATTTGGCTCTGTTGTGGGTCCTGCAAAGCAGGCGCGGCGAGGTTGCTCCGCGGAGACGATGCCACGTGGAAGTTCGAAGAGATAGACGGTGTTGATTATACACTGAAGGGTTATAATAATGATCGTTACAGGAAGAGCATTAAAGAAGATTTCTTTGATAGGTTCTACAAAGGAAGAGATCTTAATTTTAACCGAACCGAAAAGGGGTTAGAAGAGAGCAAACGACGAGTTCCCAGTTGCCCAGATCCTCTCCACAACTAGTAAAATTTAATTATTCGTCGTCTTCATTTCATTTCATCAATAGTTTCTTTTTTTTGGTTTATTTCTTGAGGGAAATTTTGTTGTATTCTGGCCAAAATACCCACGTTTTTCTCATCATACTAGTGGTAACATTTTGATGGACTCTTGTAATTTAGGGGGGAAAACCGGGGGTATTTTGGTACCAAGAAATCCTTTTTCTACCATGCAGTTGAAAAAAAAAAAAAGAAAAAGAAAACCAGAAATGCACGATGATTGTAAGGTGTATAGAAGTTGAGAACTTGGTTCTTCATGTGACGACTGTTTGTACGGCAGTAGAATCTCTGTATGTAGTGTACTACTTCCAAGATCTTTTTTTTTTTTTTTTTTTTTAAATTTCAAAATTTGAGAAGAGAAGAAGATCAAGAAAAAAGATAAGAAGTTGCAGAAATGTAATTTTATAAACAGAGATTCTTAGCTTTTTTACACTGCAACATTCCAAAAGATCTTCTTGAATTTTTACTAGAAATAATAATATTGCTTGGTTTCTTCGAGTCTCAATTAGAAAACGAGGCCTGTTTTGGTGAAAACATGCTTCGGTAATCTGCAGTGGTAATCAGAGTTGTGTTGTGTCTTTTTATTGAACGCTCAGTTTCTCTCTTTTCATGGTGGTACTTTCGTCAATACATGTTATACGTGCGTTTGCATTTTTGGCGTATCTGGTAAGCGTTTCCCTTTGATGATCGAAGCCGTCTGATTGATGGAATTGATGTTTTATGTTTAATGCCTAGTCGGTTCAAGTTTCATAATCTAACTAATATAAATGAGAATATTTAGCAAAGGAAAAAAAAACAAAAGAAAAAAATCTACATCAATTACAGCTAGTTGGTGAAAGTAAGAGACGCTACACTGCTGTATTAAGTTTAAGGTTGGAAGGCTTATAGGATGTTTGATATGGTGATTAAAAATATTGTTTAGAATTGTAAATATTGTAATATATAAGAGCTTTATATGGTAATAATGTTTTTACTTTTATTATAGCATATGAGAGCTTTATATTGTTTTTTACTGAAAACTTAATTAGAACCAACTAGTACCAATCATTCTATTAAATTCAATTTATCTACTACTCGTGATACTATTAATTTCAATGGGTTAATTATATAACTATACATCATAGTTTAAGTTATTTCTCAATTTAATCGTTGGTTTTGAGAAACTATAAATGTATCATTTGAATTTAAAAAGTTTGTCTTAATAAGTTTGTTTTAATTTTATCCCTCGCAAATTTTTTAAACAAAAAAATGTAGAGATAAAACAAAGATACATTTAATTAGACCGAATTTATTTCTAAAATATATTTTTCTTCTTGTGAAAAATTAAAAAATTTCTAATATTCAAAAAAGTCATAAAATTTAAGATTGTTTTTTGAAATATGATACTTTGTTAAAGGAGTTTTTATGTTTTTAAATTTATAATGGTTCGATTGGTGCACACATTCGGAATAATATGATTTAGAATTTTATGATTTGAAATATGAGTTCTAAAATATGTGGTTTAAATGGTGGTTTTAAACTGACATTTAGAACTTAAAGGTTTAAAATGAGAATAAAATATTACATCAAGTTTGAAACGAGAACTGGTGTTTGGAAAACTATGGTTTATGAAAAGAAAATGAAAATAAGAATGAATTTTACTGTATAAATTGGTTCAAATTGTGTGCACTTGAGGAGGAGGTAAAGTTTGGTTATTGAGGGTTTTGGCCGCTTTAAACCGCCTCCATAGGTTAAATTGGCCTTAGTTATTACTCCACTAAATGCAGTTTAAATTGCCTTCATGGTTTGAACTGCTTAAAACAGTTTTAAACTTACATACCAAACGGCTTATAAGATTTTTTCACAACTGTTTGAAAGGCAATTATGTCAATTTACCCAATTTTTTTTGTTTATAAAGATGAAATTGAAACAAGTTTTTAAATGCAAAGGATAAGTTGAATTAATTCTTAAAACAAATGGACAAATTGAGAAATAATTAAAACTAAGGGGTATGATAATATATAAACTCTAATTTCATTATGGCATTTACGTGGCAATATTATTAATTAAGCTATTGCATCTAAGTTGTAAGATTTTAAATAATGTTAAATGTTGATTGCAATAGGGATAAACATTAGGTGCGTTGGGTGGATTTTTGAAATTTCAACTCATCCAATCAAATTTGGGTGAGTTGAACTTAAATTTAACCTACTCAATTAACTCAAAGTTTTGTTGGATTGGGTGGTTTATCAGGTGAGTGCTATAATAGAAAAAAATTCAAAATTAATAATTTAACTCAAGATGAATTAAAAAAAACTAATATTCATAAGATATATTGCTCTGATAAAGTTTCAACATCATTTTAATAAGTTATAAATCACCATAAGAATAAAGGATGCGTAATTCAAGTAAATACATTAATTGCCAGTCTCCGACTTCTACATAGTACCTAAATATATAATATAAATATTTTAATTTTTTGTATAAATTGATTAGGTAGATTTAAGTTAAGATAAGTAGGAAAATCCCAACCCAAACCCACAATGAATTTTGGCTTTGGTTAGGTCAACCCAAACTACTTGTCAGGTTTGTTGGATTTGAGTTATTTCAGCTCTGGTTAGGAGGGTTAATTGAATATGTTGGGTTATTAGGTTATCGGATCTTTTTGTTCACTCCTAGGTGTCATTTAACATTTATAGATACATTAAATGTGCGTGTAATAAATAACCTTTCTATAATTTTATAAAGATTAATATAGATTTTTTATCATGTTAATAATGAGATGGGGGTTTTATCAAAATAATCATGACCATCAACAATAGGGCGTAGAGGAGGATGAGATGTCGACAACGACAATAACAACATGCTACATGCCTCTTCGTGTTGGTCGCCAAGCCCCAAGACCCGGGCCCCGACCCTCTAGCCCTTGTGAAGCTTGTTGCAAGGCCCTGCGAAGCTTGTTACGCCCTTGTGAAGCCCGCAAAGCCCATTGTGGAGAACCTAACCTCTACAAAGCCTGTCTTAGTGTCATTCATCAAAGCCTTTATTGTTTTTATGCTACTCCATTGAAGTCTTTAGCTTTTTTGCTGCCATTGCCCCTCTCATGAGACCCAATAGAACCTACATAGGGACTAGAACTATACGTTGGTGGTGAGCGCACGTGGGTGAGGTCCGATGATAGTGATGTATGGAAAGGTGAAGCCATTGTCATTGGCCATGGGGAGGCTCCTTAAACTTTGGGATCTTAAATTTAGGGTTTAGGTATGCATTGAAATCTAGGGCCGAGATTAAAAGTTATATTAACTTAATAATTGAAATTTATTTAGGTAAAAGTTTAACATAAAAACAAGAGTATGATTAGTTATGGTTGTTTTTATTTTGGCCTCTATAGACAACATGATATTGAGCCAATTGCACCCATCATAGAATTTTCCTAATAATAATATGTTGTTGGAGATAAATATGAAGCTTTATACTATAACATCAATGCCGTGTTTGGTTCACCAGTTAGTCCAATTTAATTTATGGTCTGAGTAGCCATCACAGTTTATATTAGTGTTTAGTAAAGTATTTGTTTGAACTAAATTGACAGTTCAATCTAGATTAAACAAACTAACTCAAAGCTTAAACTCTTCTCTTCATATAAACATTTTAAACCAATATTGAACAATGATTTCACCCTTGCAAATTTGTTTTTATAATATATAAGTTTTTTTTTATTTTTTTATTTTTTTAATTAAATATTTTTTTAATTTTTTATATATTTTTTCATTTTTTTTCACGGTTTAAACTAAAATTCTAATTAACACTCATCCAAAACAAATTTAGTTCAAATTGACACTTGAAATACACATTTAAGTCAGTTCAGATTATAGTTTAAACTATATAAACTGGATTTTTCTACTAAAAAATTTAAACCAATGAAACTCAAACACACGGGGGTAAGTGTTACACGTTTCATATATTTTCTAGGACGCCATTTTTTAGAATTCTTTATCATCTTCTTATGTCCATAATCATGTAAATAAGAAGTGAATGCTTCCTTCTTTTCTTTTTCTTCTCTCTCTCTTGTAAAAAAAAAAAAAAAATGTTACTGAGCAAGAATCGTATTCTATGCCCCATAATATGATTTTCAATTCCATTTTCGGCAAGTGCAGCAGAACTTAATGCATATTATATATCCAGAGCTGCCAAACAGAGCTACTTTTCTTTGCAAATAATTTTTACAAATATTAAAGTACTTCCCTCTCCATTGACCTTTTAATATTACCCACAGAGGTTAGTTGGTAATCAAGTGAGATACCTTGGGAAAGCATGAGTGGGATTTGAAAACGTAAAAATTCAAGTCAATATTCGCCACTTTTTAAACATAGATAGAACACATATAATTTAATAATATAGATAGTGCTTAAATAAATGTAAAATCCGTAGCTGAATGGCAGATGGACTTTAGTGCTTGTAATCTCGCGCAATACAGAAGAAAAATTAAAACTTTATAGAAGAAGTGCATGACGACAAATTTTCCCTTATTCCCAATTACCCACTACCAAGCGCACACAAGGAGAGAATACATAGTGCCTGTTGAACTTGGTCTCATGCTTAACGGGTAATTTTGACATTCCACCATTTTTACAGTGCCTTAGTTTGTTGTGTTCCGTAGACATTGTTGACAAAAAAATCTAGTCTCGTTTTCTGGTATTTTCGGCGTTTATGTTACAGACACACACACACATATATATATACATTCGTATATATTCATGTGTGTAAGTAAAAAAAAAAAAACATGTAGGATGACCGACCGGCCGGGGTGGTAAAAAAAGAGCAGAGAAACCGATGTGGGAAAGAAACACGTATTATGCGGCGAAGAAGTTTTAAATAAAAAGCTGCAATTGTTTCGTAGTAATGTCGTTTGTCCTCTTGTATTTGGACGTGGGAATCAAATTGACTCCATTTTCATCTTTCTTTCATGAAGACAATTTAGCTCACCGATGTAATATCGCGCCTTTTACCGTACATTTTTTCTCTTAATATTATACTTTTTTCTAGAGGTGTCAAATGGCGTGGATAGCAGCGGGTTGGGCTGGCACAACACATCTGATGGGTCAGGGTTGCGCCAGACCTTAGGCTGGTAGGTCTAGTATGGCTTGCAAGGGGCTTGGCTTGGCCCAAGCACGTCAAAGGTCTTTTAAGCTTTGCCTTTTAGGTGTTCAAGAAAATACTCTTATTTTTAGCATATTAAGGTTTTAACCTCAAACCTTTACAAGAAATAAAAGTCTAGTAATCACTAAACTAGATAGTTATTTGTGTGATTTTTAAAATCTAATTATATTTATTATGTGTATAAAACATATTACAAATTTAAATATAAACTTGCTAAAATCACACATTGAAAAAAATAAGAATTTTTGTTCTTCAATACTCTACATAATATTTAGAAATATTTATTTACACTTAGTAGTCTCATGGTTTTGTACATCAATTTTTTTATTAAAAATTATTTTAAAAATAAACAAAAAAAATTAGAAATTAAAAAAATAAAAAATTATAAGACCGGCCCTATAGGACCTGGGTTCAGATGCGGCATGGCCTTTTAAAGGCCAAGGCTGAGCTTGAGGTTTTCCCCTCAAGCGCAACCCATGGCCTTCTACTGTAGAGGGCCAGGCCTAACACGACACAAACTCATCATGAGCCTAGAGTCAAAAGGGTTGGGCCGGCATGGCACGGCTCTTTTCACGCTTCTACTTTTTACTTCCAATACCACTAGCACTACCATTGCTCTTACATTTATGTTTTCTCGTGGGCGAAGTGTGTACACGGAATTGCAAAATATTGGTTAATTTTTGAAAATTATATATAGTTATGGGTTTAAAATAGTACATTTGTTTTTTTTTCAAAAAAAAAAAAAAAGTACATTTGTGATTGGTAACTTCTCAAGAATCTTATAACATACTTTATGGTTTTTGTTATAATATGAGTCTATAATATATGGTAATATAGAAATACATAGGGTCTAGTAGTTTGTAAGTGTCCAAAATAATTCTTTGGCATACTTTTGGTTTTTCTACCAGTACGCAGTTGATGTCAGCTGCATGAAATAATAGAGTGGAGTCCGGTGGGGACAGCTATCCTTGTCTCAGCTTATACATCAGGCAAAACAGAAAGTAAGAGCGTAAGGGGGGAAGAGAGAGAGAGAGAGAGAGAGACAGAGAGAGAGAGCACATGGGTGGTTGATGGGCCAGCGCCTAAGGCCTAACCGTGCCTGCCGTCCAGGTCCAACAATGTTTCAAGAATATTCGTGTTTCGATGACGTTATTGTTAGAAATTTGTTCTATTAAAAAATGATTATATTATTAAAAAAATTAAATTTGACTTGGGATAATGTATACAATATATTTATATACTTTCTGATTGTTATTGCGGAAACACATGCAATTTTGACGTTCCACATACGCCTTCGTATTTTGGGTACATGTTTTTCCCACCTTGAAACAAAGATTTGGGGATAAATTCGAAGTCCTACTAAAATGATTCATGTTCAAATATATCAAATTTGAGTGTGTTTAGAGGGAGAAAAAAACACCAATTTACAAGAGACAGGTTGATGATGGGACTCAATATTGGGCCTCAGCGTAGTACAGATTTTTTCTTGACCGGGTGGTACATGATTTGGGCTTCTTCCTAGTTTGTGACGTTTTGGACCTGAGCCTGCTTTCATGGAAAAGCCGTTTAATGGTTTAAGGAGAAATGATTGAGGGGAATTTTCAAAACTGCTGCCTTTTTTAGAGCTTACTTTTTATAAACAGGACAAATATTTTAGAGTATGATATAACTTAAATAAATAATATAAGTAGTAATGTGGTATACTTTTTTTAAGTGTAGCATAAATAAAAACTAGGGTTAATTTTATAAATAGTCTCTGAGGTTTACCATCAATCCTATTTTAGTCTTTAACGTTTAAAAAACCCTACTTTAATCTTTAATCTATTACTTTGTTTCGATTTTGGTCTCTTCATTAGTTAGGCATTAAAATATTTGATGGAAAACTTTTAAAATGTTTCACTCTAGTTCTTAATCTATTACTTTATTTAATTTTGGTCTCTCTATTATGACTAAGAGTTATTAAGGATTAAAATTTTTAAAATCTAAAATGAAACACTAAATATCATGATTTTAACACATGCAATTTAAAACTAAAAGAGTTTTATCCTATTTTAGTAGGGCAACATTTGATTTAGAAAAAGATAAATGCATTTTAAATGACAAGCTTTGCGTTATGATTTATATATATTTATATATATTATGTTGGATAATTGTAGTTTTGAACATCATAGCTACTATATATACATATACATAAAATATATTGATATTAAATATTTAACTTTACTCTTGTTTTAAAAAAAATTAAAGCTCTTCAAGGTAACAATATGATGAAATTGTTTTTATTTTATTTGCATGAATCAAAACCGTTGTATTTAGTTTCCTGCTTTAGGTTTTTCTATTAATTTTGATCTTTAATAACACCTTGCTAATGAAGGGAAACAAAGTAATAAATTAGGGACTAAAAGTGAAACAAAATAATAGATTAAGGATCAAAATGAGACATTTTATAAATATATCATTAAATATTTAACACCTAACCGATGGATAGACCAAAATTGAAATAAAGTAAGAGGTTAGGGATCAAAATGAGACTCTTTATACGTTGGGGAGTAAAACGGGATTGAAGATAAATTTAGGGACCATTTGTGAAATTAACCCTTAAAAGTATGTTTAAAAATATGGCATAATATGTAGTTTTCTCCAAAAAAAAAAAAAAAAAAAAAAAGAAAAGAAAAGAAAAGAAAGAAGAGCTTTGAGGAAGTTACATTCGCAGCCTCATTAGGCAAGGTACCATCATTGGAAAAAATGATGCATTCGAATATCAATTTTCTGAAAGTGGGATTCTTCTAGTTCACTCCATATCAGACAACCTATTACCTACCTATCTTTAGGGGTTCTCCAACAAACGCAAGCTCCAGATTAAATTTGGATTTCTAGTTTCTAGAATAAATATGGGGCACAAACTATAAAAAAATGAAGAAACTCAGGTTGAGCAAATATTTCAATGTAAATAAGTAACCGACTGTTTCAATCCAATTTATCCGCAGAGGTTGGTGTACGACGGGCTAATCCAATCAAAGTCCAATTTAGTTTTTTTAAAAGCTATCAATTCATCCGAAAACTAATAAAATATAAAAGTTCGGATTACTAATAAATTCGTTCTATAATAAGTAATAGCATAACCAAATTATTATCAATTGTCATGTGGACATGAGTTAGCAGAGCGTCTTGAACAAAAAAATTTTGCAATTTTTTTATATGTTTATGTCTGTCTTTTTTTATTCCTTTGAATTAAGACTCTAATCAAGTTTAATCCACATTTTAAAGTTTAAAGTCCAAAAAACACTAACTTAAATAGCATTGTACTTAACATTGGGTTATTTGAGGTTTTAAGTTTGAAATAGTAGGTAAATTTAGAAGAAAAAACTTGAAGTATAAATAAAATTTTTAAGAAATGTCATGTGAAGTTTGCAATTAGAAAATTTTAGGAGTCAAACAATAAGAAAATTTGATTTCTTAGAAAAAAAAAAAAAAAACTTTTAGTTGGGGTTAAAATTAAATGGACCTTATTGGACCAGCTGCTAGCTGTGTCATTGGGCCCAATGTGGTTCCCTCACTATGACATTGCCCCTTGGCTGACATTGAAGATTGAAATCATTAGTATTGATTAGTTACAACCAATATTGGTTGGAATAAATAATGAGTTTGAACCATATTTTTGTTGGAAAAATCCATTTGGTGATTGTTTGAGTCTAAAAATGCAAGTCTGATATAACCTTAAGAATAAGGTTATACAAGTAATAAAACTCGGTGAATCTTACAAGGAAAAAGGTATTGCAAAAGTCTAATATATCAGTTATATTATTTTCAATTGAAAAATTTGAGGATTAAAGTTAATTTTGTTTACAATATTTACACATTTTTTGCTTTTTCTACTTTTGGATTTTTTTTTTATGATTTTTGGAATTTCAATAACGAGAAAATGACTTAAATTGGAATGGTAAATGAAACTTTAATAGGTGCAATTAACTAGAAGATGGAAGTTTAATAATAAGTGCAATTTAACTTAGAAGAATAATAATTTTAACAAAAGTTGAGGATTAAAGGTTCAATTCTAGTAATTAAGTTAAATATGTTTTAGTTTTTTAAAAATTATTTATTAAAAAGGCTTAAGTATGCAATATGCCATCCTTTGTCTACAATAAATCAAGAGTTACTAAGAATTTAATGTGCCAATTACGTCTATAATGCATCAAAAACTCATTTTAACAAATAAATATGATTTCAAAATTAACTTACTAAAATTACTAACAAAATTTATAGTTAAGCATTTACCATGCCATTCTTTATCTCCAAATAATCATAGTGTTCTTAAGTATTACTTGTGTCAGCCTATGTTTATGATAAATCAAAACTTAATTTTACAATAATTTTAGCTAAGTTAATATGATAATTATAAGTTTTCTAAAAATGATTTTGACATTATAATAACTTAAAAAATTTTGAATAACTAAAAATATTTACCTTAATTTTGTCAGAATATCTGCATCTCTCATCAGCAAAAAAGAAATTTAGAATGACATGTTGAAGGTAGAAACACATATAATTTTACTAAGCATAGCGATTTTACAACATAAAAACTAGAAAAATTTTGCAAAATTATAAAACTAAAATTTAGAAAAAAAAAAAAAAAACTAACCTAAGAAGAGAGAAATAAGAGATTTGCTCCAACTATAGAGAATGGTATGTAATACATGAAAGGAGAAAGGGCATTTATAGTAGAGAAAAATCTACTATTTACAAGATTTTTTTACATTATTTATTTATTATTTTTATTATTTTATTAGGATATTTTTTAAGTTGTCGATGAGTAGGATGGCAAAATTGGGATATTTTGAAAAATTTTGATTATTTTTTAGCCGACCCATCCACTTGAATCAGATAAAAATTTGATTGTTATTATTTTTTTCTTTTTTTTTCTTTCTCTTTCCTCTCGAATTACTTACCAGTTGTTTGGATAAGTGGTGGGAACTATGGTTCCCACCATTTTTTCAGTTATAAATAGTGTAAAGCCCTTACATGTTACAGTAATAATAAAAAAATCACTGCAATGTAAAGCTTTCACATATTACAGTAAAAGTGGTTTTAACCAATGGTTTTCACCACCCTTCCAAACACCCTTTTAATCCCTATAATCTAGTGTGATGCGTGTATAGGACGGTGAAGACTGGCTGTTGGATTTGTTGAATGTTGATTGGAGCTGCGGCTGAGATCATGCACTAGAGCTAGGACCGCGTGAGATGTTGGTGGCCGTTGGATGTAGTCAAAGTAAGCTGTATTGAAAGTTGCTAAGACGCACTGGCGTAAGCACGCGACACACGATTCTACAAGGGGATGGGGCTACATGGACGACCAGGATAAGCTAGGTGATGACAATCATGTGGCTAAGATGGTGCCACATGTCATTTTTATTTTTATTTTCTTTTTTCATTTCTTGAGCATTTGAGGTCTGTTTTTGCCCCTTGTTACATCTTTTTGCTCCTTTTTTCTTGTAGATTTCGAATCTAAAATAAAATAAACAAAATGAAATTAATTATTTTATGAACATAAATTTTACAATAATTAAAAATATTTATTTTACAATAAAACACACAAAAATTACTAAATATAGATAAAAAAATTTTAAAATTAACAAACCTTAACAGATATACTATTTAAGACTTGAGAATATTTTTAGAAATTACTAAAAATGTTATAAAACATATTTGCATACTCAAAACTTATTTACAAATATTTTAAGACTCAAAATAAATTCCCACAATATTATTTTTACAGTTTTGTTCACACAACATTATTTTTCCAGTTTTGATTTCAAACTAATTAATTAAAAAACATACAAAGATAATTCTAAAAATTACTAAAAATATTTTCAAACATAAAATCACACTAAAAATACACTTTTTAGACATATTTTCACACAAACAGTCTAAAATACTAACTAACATACAAATGCTATAATTAAGACATTTGATGAGAAATAAAAGCATAAATAAATGATTTTATTCTTAAAAAATGTATACTTTTATAATCTCATCACACTCCCAACTAGTTTATTGCTAGTCGTGAACAAATAAAGAGATAAAAACATATAAATAAGCCAAATGGTTGATTTTTTTTTAAAAAGCTTGTGTCTCCTTTATAGAATGTCCATAGGGAAATTATGGCTCAAAATAAATTGTAGATATTATTTAAGTTTACACTTTATTTCAAGAGTGTCTTATATTTAAGATGAATTATCTTATGTTAATCTATCACTAATGATCAAATACAAACCAGATAAATTTACATTAATATATGCTAATTCATTTTGACAAGATCTTACAAGTTTGTTTTTCATTTCTCTCTCCACTAATTGAGAATAACAATAAATTAAGAACCATCAGGACTTTATTTGACTTGTAATGTAAGGCTATGGTAAAAAAGTAGGATGAATGATCAATTTGAAGCTCGATTCACCTATAAGACACTTACAGTATTCTTGGATCTTTGAAATGTACAAATTAATTCCCAAGTAACAAATCTAGACTTGAAGCAAACTTTCATTTGTCATTCTCTTTTTATTCTTCTTTTTATTCTTTTTTATTTTATTTTATTTTATTTTTTAAAACTTTTTTTTGATTTTTTTTCTTTTTTTTTTTAATTTATAGATGTATAGAATAAATAAACTTGCTTTCATAACCTTTCCTATCCTCCTATAACATTAGCATAACCTAAAACATATCTAAACTGATTATATGCCTTATGAGTAAAAGGTAAAAAGAAAGGTTATGAAATTATTGAAAAGGCTAAGCTAAAAATTTATGACCGACAAAGAAAATAGAACATTAAGCACAATGGGTTAACTAGGGGCAAAAAATATATACAGGTAAGCTTGAAAGGTTCAGACGATCCAAAGATGGCCTAAATTATATCCTTAACTTAATATTATCTAGTATTTCACCGTGAGAGGGATTCAAACAAATTATAAAAACATAAACAGTTTCTAAATTAGTATAACAAATCAAAGTTTAAGAAAAAGTGCTCAAATTTTGGAAAAAAATAATCTAAATATGAGGCTAACATATAAAATTAACATAAGTTTTAACAATATCTGAATATTATAGCAAGCCATGGTATAACTATGTTTCTTCATTGGAGAGGAGGCACTTTAAAACAAAAACAAAGAAAACAAATATTAACACAACATTTTTTTAAGTTTTTAAATTTCGTGATTTTTTTATTTTAAAGATTTTTAAACTTTTAGTTTTTTTATATATGAAATGCAGATGTAGATAAACTCAACAAAATGAAATATGTTACAAACATGATTAGGACATGTCTTAAGAATGCTAAAAACTCTATAACTCAGCTTTTCTAACATGCATGCATGCACATAATGCAGAGAATACAAGCATAAGTAAAAACATATGAAAGATGACATTTTCAGTCCAAATTGAGATGCGTTTCAAAGCGAACTCTTTCATTCAACTATCTCAATATTAAAACAAGAATCTTAACAGTTTTGCACACAACACACAATTTTTTTCTTTTTTAAATTGTCATTTTGTTAGTTTTTCTTTTTAATATGCTTGGTTTTAAAACAAGTCCCATTTTAGACACACAAAAATTGACTCAAAAATTGAAAAAGTTTGGTATAAATTTGAAAAATTTTGACACAAACCATTAACCCTTTTCCCCTAACCTAAATGGAACATTGTCCTTAATGTTTAACAAGATTGAGTAGAAAGAGTAACAACATATATATACAAGAACAGATATTCAAAACACACAAAGAAATATAAACGTAAACGAACATGCTATAGGTTAAACTAAAAGATAAAAGAGTTTAGAGAGAAAGATCTAAATTTACACTTTCCACTGAGCTTTAAAGTTGTAGTGTCTGTCTTGGGAGTGATGACTTGCATTTTCTTGAGCAATTCCTCAATAATATGTGTAGAGATAAAAATCTTCCTTCTTGACTCTACAAGAAAGTTCTGTTTTACAACATTATCTGGAAAACTTAAAAGACTATCAAAAAAACTGTTAACATTAAACACACCTAGCTGTTTATTAAGAATACCTAACTGATTCCAACTAGCTATGACAAACATTTCTTCTAGGGTTCTTAGACCTCTTGGTAAAACAGTGAATGCATCTAAGTGACGAATCATAAGTTTTAATCGATCAGGGATTTTTTTTACTACTCTCTTAGTTACTATGGCTTCACTACACTTATTATCTTGAACAAGAAGATGAGGGATAATACCTAAGACTTCTCCTACTTTGGCTCTAGTTGCGACAATTCCCATTAAACTTAGACTACCTACTCCATATAGAAGGTTTATCTTTTTCTTAGCTAAGACTTTCCCTACTGGAATGTAGCATTTAAGTAGTCGATATCCTTTCTGGAATCAGAACCACAAAACACAAAGATATTTTTGAAATTCAAAGACGATTGGGACGACGACTCCATAATGGTTTCTAAGAAACTAAGACTCTTTTTTTTTCATTTAAAAATTTTATGTTTTTTTTGAGTTGAAAACTTATTACACCACTCTGAGTAACACTTGAACAACGAATGAGATATAGTATATGATTAAGTGTGATCAAAGACAAATGAGTAGGTGAAGATAGGTTAAGACGTATATGACACAACTATAGAACTTTTGAAAATTTTACCCCACAAGAACTATTCAACTTTTGAAAAATTAAACCAAATTGTACAACTTTTGACAAAATGGTATAAAACCAAAACATATACTACACACCAAATACCTACCAAATAATATATCTAATAAATAAGATAAAATATTAAAAGCAATAAGGACAAACACAATAATTGAGTAAACAATACTGCAAAAATAGCAAAAGCAAAAATCTTTTGTAATTTTTATGTTTTTTAATTTTTTCTGATGAAAATTCATTTGAGAATGAATGAAAACTTTTGTTCATCAAAATGCGTCTCCAAAAAATCCATTACTCAGACATTTTGATGATTTTTCACTAAAACCAAATTCATATCTAAATAAATAAGGAAAAACACACTAAAACAAAAAACAAAAAATTATAGATCTTGCTTTAAACTAGAGTGATCTTAAGTCTGCTTCCCATCTAACATTCTCGTAAACTAAATAGATGAGTCTTTTAACGTCATATTCCTGATGCATTCTTTCTCAACATGAAATTGAGGCCAAAGCTTACAAATGGCTACTTGAACATAACCATTAGGATGGTCTAAAAGAGAATCTTAAAGATCATCTAAGTTTTCTTTTGAAAGCCCATCTGTATAGAAAAGTATTTTATCTTCCCTTTTTGCAGACGTAAGACCTTTTGACTTGCACTTTCGCTCACAATTTTGACGAGAACACTTAGGACACTTAGAACCTATAGCTCGGCCTCTTTACATAGACTTGTACCCATCCTAGGAAGACCTTTATTTGTGACATCACTAGGATGAATAAGACCTTCTATATACATTTTTACATTGGTTGGGAGTTTAAAACAAGAAAGGATCCAAAAAATAGTGATTCGAACTTTGTACTTCTATCTAATTTCTTTCTAAGAAAGGGAAGAAAGTATTTCTTCAAGTGATCATATTTAGGGTCTATGATTTGAGAGAGAAAGAGATTCTTGAGAGTGAATTGAGAGTTTTGAGAGAGATTTTAGTGCTTTGAGTGGATCTAAACTTTTATGAGAGCATTGAAAAGATTTTGTGGGATTTAGAAAGAAAAGATTGAAGAAATTTTCAAACGAAGTGTTTAAAGATCGGGAAAACTTTGAAGGTTTTCTAGAATTTTTTATGGAAAGCTTTGAAGATTTAGAGAGAAAACGACAGCTTAGAGAGAGAGAAAGAGTTGAGAATTTTGGGCTTGAAATATAGCGAATGGTTTTACAAACAAAAAGATTGGTACTGTTTAGACACAAGAGAAACTATTCTTACATGTATGAAAGCCTAATCTGGACTAGGCCAAATTATAATTAGGCTAAGTGATCTAAAAAAATGATGAAAAACAATAATGCTTATTTACAAAGAAGAAGAAAATATTTTTATGATTTTAAAATTTTAATTTTTTTCATTTTTAAACTTTTTAATTTTTTTTTTGTTTTTAAGAAAAATTTCTAAATCTCAAAAAATTCATTTTAATCATTTTATTAAAGTATGTTTCTAAAGGCCGTTGATGTAAAATACTAACTAATCAAACTTGATTACATCCTCCATAACCTCAGCCACTTTAAATGAATTTTTGAAATTATTTTTCTAAAATTAAGGAAAATAAAGAAAGTCAAAATAAAATACACCAAAGAAAAATTACAGAAATATAGAAACATAGACACACAAAAACACAATACAAGTATTAATCTATAATTATAATTTCATCTTCAAAATTGGACTCATCGAGGTTAATGATTGGTAGAACAGTTGCTCAAAACCTTCCTAGAAGATAGCATTCCTAAAACGTTAAGGTACTAGATGCTTCAAAGAATCTCTTTTAAAACTCTTCTTCATCCATTGGTTCATACGTGAGTTCATCCATAGCATCACCTATAACTTCATCATCGAGTTCTTCTTTAAAAACTTCATTTTCAGATTCAAGTTTGAAAATTAAATTTTTAGCTTCAAGAGTTTCATTAATTAAAACATTTATGGGATGGTTATCAACTTTTGGTGGGACATTTAAGTCAAAGGTATTAACCAAGTTAGCTAAAGGTTCAACAAACATTTTAGAAGTACTGCCTCAACAAGCTTCACTTCACACTTTCCAGAAGGAGATTCCGCCATGTTACAAACGTTGAATTCTAAAGTCATATTTCCAAAAGACAATTTTAGTATTCTATTTCTACAATGAATCAAAGCATTAGAAGTTGCAAGAAGTAGATGTTCTAAAATGATAGGAATTTGAAAATTTGAATTGGCAACAGGTTGTGTATCCAAAACAATAAAATCTACTCGACAATAAAATTTATCAATTTGAACTAATATATTCTCAATAAAACCTTTTGGAATTTTTACAAAATGATCAGCTAATTGAAGTGTAACAAATGTTGGCTTAAGTTCACCTAAATCTAACTGTTGGTAAATAGAATAGGGTAAAAGATTGACACTAGCACTAATATCTAACAATGCATGTTAAATTTGAGTGTTTCCTATGATACAATATATTGTGAGACAACCTGGACCTTTGAACTTAGGTGGTGAGTCATATTGAATGATGGAACTAACGTTCTCAATTAAAAATGCAATCTTAGTAACATTATGCTTCCTTTTAATTGTGCATAGATCTTTCAAAAATTTAGCATAAGATGAGACTTGTTTGATTGCGTCTAAAAGTGGAATGTTAATTTTCACTTGTTTGAAAAGTTCAAATAATTTAGTATTTTTATCAAACTTTTCTTTTGAAAGAAAATCTTGAGGATGTGGAACCTTTGGAACAAATTTTTCTTTTGAAACACCCTTTTCTTTTTTAGAATTTTCTTCATCACTATTAATTTTATAATCACTTTTCAAAGTTGAATTAACCTTTTGATCTTTTGAAAGATTGGTTTTATTAACAAGTTTTCAACTTCAAAGAGTTGTGAAAAAATTAACAATTTCTTGTTGTGATGGTGAGCTTGAAGAGGCAACTTCATTAACAGATGGATAATGTATAGGTTGAGTAAGAAATTTGTCTTTTTCTTAGATACAAAGTGAAAAAGTCAGCTTAGAAATGGTCCCTTTAATTTCATGAATGTCTTGAGAAGTGCAAGTGTTGTGATTTTTGAATGAATGCCTTTTGAGCTTACATGAATGATTACAAAGTGTCTTCAAGAGTTTTGACTTGAGAATGAAGATTTTGAAAAGGTGGAAAATTTTGTGGAGGCCTTTGAAAATTTTGTGAATTTGATAAAAATTGTGGATTTTGAGATTGTTATGGAAATGGTAGATGACTTTGAGAATTTTGAGGTAGAAGTGGCAGTGGTGGTTAAAATTACTTTTGTGGTTGATCATTTTTCCAACTGAAATTAGGATGATTTCTCCATTATGAATTATATATATGTATCAGAATGTGGCAATAGAAATGGCTTCTTAACTAGGTCTAATTGATTTGTATAATTTACCTGTTTATGGGACTCTTCCTTAAAAACTGGGCATTCATATGTTGAGTGTCCTAGAGTTTGGTAAAAACGACACAAAGTTTCAATTTTAGGATCTTGGACATTCCTACGTTCCATGGCTTCAATCTTTTTAGTCAAACATGCAATCCTAGCATTTAGATAATTTCTTTGACAAGTTGATGGAAACCTTTTTGAATATTAGCAAGATTAGACCTAATTGAGCCTTTAGAATTACTATGTTGCTAGTATTGAGAGTTATCAACCAAATTATATGGAAATTCTAACGCCTCATTAGGTTCTTTATCAAGGAATTCTCCATTACACATTGTTTCAACAAATTGATGGGTTTCAAGAGTTAAGCCTTCATAAAAGAAACTACTATAATGCCATTTTTTAAAACCGTGATGTGGATAAGAGTTCAACAAATCCTTAAAATGTTCCCAATATTAAAAATAGACTTCTTGTACATTTTGGGAAAAAAACATTGGTTTTATGAGTTGGAAAGAATTTCTTCAAAAACTCAGTTTGTATTTCTTGCCATGTGCCAATTTATCTTTGTTTTAAAGAATTGAGCCAAGTTTTAGCTTTATCTTTTAGAGAAAAAGGAAAAAGCTTAAGCTTAACAACTTCGTATGAAACGTTTCGATTAGTGAAAGTAGCACAAACATCTTCAAACTCTCTAAGGTACAAATATGGATTCTTAGATTCTAAACCACAAAAAGTTGGAAGTAAGTTAATCATGCCTAGCTTAAATCTAAAATTGTTAGCCTTAAGAGGAAAAACTAACACTATAGAGTGGATTCACAACGTGGTTGTAAGTAATCATGCATTGGTCGAACAATAGGATTAATGATTTATTGATTTACCATGTTATCATTATTAAAACTTTCATAATCTGCCATTATGTTTAATTGTGAAGATACAATAGGTTTTAGACTTTTTCTAATTAGACGACAAGATTTTGATGTACGAGATCAAATACACATGCAAAACTAAGATAATTACAAAAAGAAAAAGAAATGAAAATTTAGTCTATGTGAATAGTAATATGAATACTAACATGCAAATTATGTGAATAGAAACTTTTTTGACTTCTTCGCCATTTTTGCTTTTTTTAATTTTTTTTTTGCTATTTTTGGCACCTGCAAAATAGAGAAATTAACAATAACAAAAATATCAATAGAAATATTAACAAGATCAGGCGGTACAACCATCCTTTTAAAATAAAAGAACAACATAAAAAGTGTAGAAAAGTAAATAGTAAGAAGTTAGATGTTAAATTAGATAGTTAGAAAGTTAGAAGTACTGAAAATATAAAAGTTAATTGTTAGAAAGTTAGAAATAAAAATAAAGAGTAGAAAAATAAAAGTACAAAAATATAAATATATATATGTACAATAATAATAATAAGGTGAGTTATCAAGCCAAATATATAATATACTAATATATAGTCCTTATGCCTATTTGTCCTCGGCAATGGCGCAAAAAAATTGTTTAAGTTTAAAAGTGTAAGTCTAATATAATCTCAAGTATAAAGTTATGCAAGTAATAAAACTTGATGAATCTGAGGTCAAATCTACAAGGAAAAAGTATTACAAAGGTCTAATATATCAGTTATATTATTTTTAGCTGAAAAATTTAAGGATTAAAAATTTTATTTAAATTTATTTACAATATTTACACATTTTTTACTTTTTCCATTTTTTAGATTTTTTTTTTGTGATTTTTGGAATTTCAACAACAAGAAATATGACTTAAATTAGAATGGTAAATGGAACTTTAATAGGTGCAATTAACTAAAAGATGGACCTTTAACAATAAGTGCAATTTAACTTAGAAGAAACAATAATTTTAACAAACGCTGAGAATTAAAGGTTTAATTCTGGAAATTAAGTTAAATATTTTTTTTTTAAATTATTTATTAAAAAGGTTTAAGTATGCATTATGCCATCCTTTGTCTACAGTAAATCAAGAGTTACTAAGCATTTAATGCGCCAATTCATTCTATAATACATCAAAAATTCATTTTAACAAATAGATATGATTTCAAAATTAACTTACTAAAATTACCAAAAAAATTTACAGTTAAGCATTTATCATGCCATTCTTTGTCTATGAATAATCAAAGTGTTCCTAAGCATTATCCATGCCAACCTATGTCTACGATAAATCAAAACTTAATTTTGCAAGAATTTTAGCTAAGTTAATATCAAAATCATTATTTTTCTAAAAAAGATTTTGACATTATAACAACTTAGAAAACTTTGAAAAACTAAAAATATTTATCTTAATTTTGCAAGAATGTCCCCCTCTCTCCTCAGTAAAAAGGAAATTTAGAATAACATGTTGAAGATAGAAACACACATAATTTTATTAAGCATAATTATTTTACAACATAGAAACTAGAAATATTTGACAAAATCATAGAACTACAATTTAGAAAAAAATTAACCTTAGAAGAGAGAAAGAAGAGAATTACTTCAAACTATGGAGAATCGTGTGTAATACATGAAGGGAAGGAGGGTATTCATAGTATAGGAAAATCTACTATTTGCAATATTTTTTTTACATTATTTATTTATTCTTTTTATTATTTTATTAGGATATTTTTTAAGTTATAGATGAGTAGGATGACAAAATTAGGATATTTTGGAATTTTTTTAATATTTTTTTAGCAGACCCAATCACTTGAATTAGATAAAAATTTGATTGTTATTTTTTTTCTTTTTTTTCCCTTTCTTTTTCCTCTTGGATTACTCTAGAGAGTGAATTAATTTCTATAGTCCTATGTGACGCATGTACAGGACAAACGAAGACTGGCTGCTGGATTCATTGAATGCTAACTTAAGCCACAGCTAAGATCATACGCTGGAGCTAGGACCACGTGAGATGCTGCTGATGGTTGTACGTAGTCAAAGTAAGCTAATCTAAAGGTTGTTGAGATGCACTAGCATGAGTGCTTAACACACGATTCTATGAGGGGGAGGGGTCTACGTGGATGGCGAGGATGAGCTAGGCTGTGGCGATCATGCGGCTAAGGTGGCGCCACATGTCAATTTTATTTTTATTTTCTTTTTTTGATTTCTTGAGCATTTGAGGTCTATTTTTGCGCCTTTTTGCTCTGTTTTTCTTACAAATTTAAAATTAAAATAAAATAAATAAACTAAAATTAATTATTGTATAAACATAATTTTTATAGTAATTAAAAATATTTATTTTATAATAAAACACACAATAATTACTAAAAATAGATAAAAACTTCTAAAATTAACAAATTTTAACAGATATACTATTTATGACTCGACAATATTTTTAGAAATTACTAGAAATAATAAAACATATTTATAGACTCAAAACTTATTTACAAACATTTTAAAAGTCAAAATAAATTCACATAACATTATTTTTACGGTTTTGATTATTTTCAAACTAATTAATTGTAAAACACATAAAAATGATCCTAAAAATTACTAAAAATATTTTAAACATAAAATCACACTAAAATTACATTTTTAAAGATATTTGCATACAAACATACTAAAATACTAACTAACACACAAATGCTATAATTAAGGGATTTAATGAGAAATAAAAAGCATAAATAAATGATTTTATCCTTAGAAAATATACACTTTTACGTCTCATTAGTGATGCAGCAGAATTTTAAATATTTTTATTTAATCATTAGGAAACTAATTTATGATTCTACAAATAATAAATTAAATCTAATTTAATGTACCAAAAACAACACTTTTGATTGAACAATTTTTCAAGAACAAATTTCTACCGTCAGATCATTAATGCTATTCTCTTCCTTAAGATTGTTGTTTGCGGAAGCACAACACAACAAATCTCTACCATAGCTATACTCCTTCCAATCTACCATAGCTATACTCCTTCCAATCACTCAAGTGTTGAAGAAATGAGATTATAAAAGATATATCTAATTTGCACTTAGGCAATCTAAGAAAAAATAAAGATCCCAAGTCTCTATTTATAACAATAGGAGAAGGAGTTAGAATTCTTCAAAATCAGAAGATAAATTTTCTCTCTTCTATCTATATATGCAGCACCAACCATAAGAGTATTATCTCCCAAAATTTAGCCAATCATAGTGTAGAGATCTGTGATTGTCCACATCATATAGAATAATTCTAATTCAAACAATTTAAATTTAAATTAGAATTTTATTTTCTAAAATAATAATCTAATTTAAATAATTGTAAAAAATTATCCATTATCCATAATTTAAATTCAATTTGGATTTAAATTAATTATTCAAATACAAATTTAGATAATTAATTATCCGAAAACCTATTTACCAATTTGAATAATTATTTTCCAGAATTAATTAATTCTTTAAGAAATTAGTTGATAGGTGCCAATCACAGTAGGCTTGTGCCTACTTCCAGTCCAACCTTGGACTATGGTGCACATGTCCTATTAGGTTAATGGCTTGACTTGTGTACACTTTTGTGTTACCTATGGTGATCTATACTTGCTTGATTTGTTATAAAGGAATCGATAAGCTAGCATTGGGACCTAATAGTCGTATACGATCAAGCTTTAATAGTAACAAACAACTTTAGTGCCACTTCATTATATACTCGAAGTTGTACTCTTGATAAAATACTAAATCACGAGAGTCTTAAAATATGTCTTGTCCATGACCTCTAATATTATATGTATCTCTACGTGTTATTCATAATTGGATGAAAGACTTAGTTTCATTTTATGTTCCTATTATTTTATTTCAAAGTTCTATTATTTCATTATTGAAATTAATTCCTTTTGTAACACATAAAAATGGAACATCATTTAGTTACCATATGTAACTAGATGATTGAGGCCTCATTATATTTTTCGATATCAAATAATGCCTTTAGAATAATAACATTGACTCTTTGTTAAAGAGCTATGAATTCCTTATTTGTGGATTCTGCTCTCATCGAGTATAAATTGCATCTCCAATATACTGACAATGGAGCTTCCATTCATCAGAACTCCTACCTTTGGCATGTTAAAAAATATAAGCTATAAACATAGAGTCATGAATCTACTCCAGGATTAAGATGACACATAAATGATTATCAAATAGAATTGATTTAATTGAAATGGAATTGTTATTAAATTAATTTAACTTTAGGTCCAATCCAGTGTGCGACCACCATTAGATCTATCACACCAATGTGTTTACAATGATGTTAATCTTCTCCAATGAGCAAGATAAACCGCCTCCCTAATTAGACATAGATCCTTATTACAACCTTATCATGTATAAAGTGCCTATCTTTATGCATAGACTACAGACCATATAATTTAAGCTATTAATCTCCAAATCAAATCTTTCCGCATATAAACTCCATATATACCCACTTCCAAGATATGGTTCTAATTATCATAGATCACACATTTACTAAAATACAATAATTAATGTAATAGTAATATGAGGACCAATATTAATACATGAAATATTCACCTTATTTTTTCACGAAAAATGTCATATTATAGTTAAAGTATTTATTTCTTAGGGTACCAATCCTAACTATTTTGTAGTTCTAATAAATGTTTAGTAAGTTTGTCGAAAAGTTGGTTTGTACCAAAAAGATAAGTTTGAATTCTAGTTTGTAATTTGAATTAGTGTTTGGTATATTTGAACTAAAAATGTTGGTTTGAACCAATAATATAGGTTAAAATTGAAACCCTTGGTTTCAACTAATTGGGCTTAACTTCAGTTGTGACTAATGATGGGGCCAAACGATATTTGAATTTGGACTTAAAACATACTTTAGAATTGATGTTATAAACAAGGGCTTTGAATGTTTGAAACGTGATACTTAAGAGAGTAAAATTTAATCCAATGCTATATGAGAATCAATAACTTCAAATTTTTTATTTTTGATAATCAAGAATGTTGTAAGAACATCTTGATGAACACCAATAACTCTACAAAAGAAATGAGAACCAAGCACTAGGTGAATTATCTACTACTTAAGGATTTGATTATGATGACTAATTAAAAAATAAATACAATTTCAAAAAATTTTAGTACTGTGAAAAGTGCATACTGGCTCTTCTAAAGTAGAAAATTTATAGGGTAGAGATGATCGGTAGCAATAAATGGAGTTGACATCTAGCATTAATAAGCAAATTAATTTCCTCCTTTAATGTTGATTACTTGAGATCAATCCTAAGGATAGAGCGGTTCATAGATGCTTGTGTTCGTATTCACATTTTCCTCTCAAAATTCTATATCTCAAAATTTATTTTTTCAAAATACTTTTCTTTCATTAATTTATCCCTATTAAAATGTTTTTTGAAATATTTCCCATTTATTTTTTTTACAATCCTCCAGAATATAGTTCTAATACCCTTGGTAACAATTAACATCTCCACTTAGCGTGATATTATCTGAATTGGGCCTAAGCCTGCACGATTTTGCTCTTGGGTTTATCCTAAAAGACCTCACATCATTGGAAGGTGGTGTCCTTGCTTATAAAGCTATGTGAGACTATATAGCTTACCTTTTCTTGGCTCACTTGCCTCAAATGATTGATGACTATCATAATCATTCTACTTTCTAGGGCCCAACGTCCTCGTTGGCCATATTTTTGACTAGGCCATAGCTCTAATATTATTTGTTATAACCCAAACCTTTACTTAGCATGATATTGTCTGCTTTAGGCCTTAGTCTATATGGTTTTGCTCTTGGGCTTCAAAAGACCTCCTACCATTGAGAGGTGGTATCCTTGCTTATAACCATTACATATGACTATTTTCAGGTGATGTGGGACTATGCAACTTACCCTGTCTTGGCCTTTTTGTCTTAAGGGATTGATGATTGTCATATAAGCGCTTCACTAAATTCCAATTCCAATTTTTTTCTTTATTTTTTTTCATGTCTGTAATTTTGTTTAGGATTTTATGTATTTTTAGTATGAATTAATTTTATTTTCTAGGGCTATGATATCGTCTAACTAAGATGTTTTGATTTTTCTTTCAATTTAGTAATAAATTATTTTTCCTAGTTGAGATGATTTCTTAGTCATAATGAACCCAGAAGGGGATTTATATGTCTAGTTCCTTTTGTTGAATGCTATAGATTATGGATGTAAGATAGGAATTTATTTTCATAGCTTACGTAGTCACTAAATGAGAACCGCCAGCTATAAGGAATTCTTAATTGTTTTAGTTCACATAGAAATATAATAAGTTGACTTTGAAAGGTTTTTTCTTTAGATATTGGGAGAGGCTAGTGGAAAATTTTGGGATTCTCAACTATTGACTAAGATAATGAATCATGCTAATGAGATAAAAGAAAGTAATTAGAGAATAGAAAATTATTCATATTATTTTCCTTAAGGCAGCTACAAAATATATAGGAGAGAAAACTCAAGAATTAAATGACGAATTCCTTAAATGCAGGACATAAAATCAGGAATTAACTTATACCTATCTACTAAAATTCTAAAATTAGAATCTAGAGATTCAGATACTAATTGTCCTTATCTCTTTTTGGAAAACAACAAAAATCCCAAAATCTATCAAAATAAAGAATAAATAATTCCAAGATCTTCTTTGATTGTTCTATTTGAATTCCTCACCCCCCAAGTTGGAGAGTATATGTCAATCATTCTTGGCTTGCAAATGAGAATGTTAAAGTGAATTCTATATAATGCCTTGCTAAGAATGTCAATGGTTTGGAGACTTGGAGCAGATCAAACCATCTTGATAGCCCTTTTTTTTTCCATCTTTTCTTTGGAAAGGTGTTGATCAATCTCAACATGCTTGATTTTGTCATGATGAATTAGATTCTTGGCAATGCTGATGGTAGCTTGATTATCACATAACATCTTTATTATAGTTTCGATTGAAACTTTGAGCTCTTTTAAGAGTCGTTTAAGCAGCATGCCTTCACAAATTCTAAGCGCCATAGCCCTAAATTTAGATTTGGCACTATTTTGACAGCCATAGATTATTTTTTTGCTTCTCTAAGTGACTAAGTTCCCCTAAACATAGGAACAATAGTTTAGGGCAGATCTTCTATTTGCTATGGACATTGCACGATCATCATCTGAGAAATTTTTTGTGCTCCAAATTATTCCTTTATTGAAAAAGTGTTATCTTGAGATAATTAAGTATTTGGTATACTGCTTCTAGATGTTCGTTAGTTGTTTTATTCATAAACTGATTGATAACACTAACAAAGAAGCTAATGTCTGGTCTTGTGTGGGAAAGGTAAATTAATTTCCTTGTTAGTTTCTGGTAACTTCTTTTATCAACAAGAACAATGTCTTGTTAAATGGGCACATAGGAGTGTCCGAGGGCTTGCAACCGAGCATGCCTGTTTCTATAAGCAAATTACGAGTATACTTCCATTGTGAAATTGAAATGTCCTTGCTAGCGCGAGCCACTTCCATGTCAAGAAAGTATCTTAAGTGTTTTGAGGTATTTTATTTCAAACTCTTTAGGTAGTATTTTCTTCAATCATGATTTTTCTTCGTCATGATCGCCTCTCAAGATTATGTCATCTACAATGACAAAGCTATAAATTTACTTTAGGAGGGCTAATAATAACTACAACAAAACCTTAACTAAATTTAATAATTATTAACACATTATAATTGTCTACTAGTGGTTTTCATGCCTTGAAAATGGTTCATAATAACTTTATTGAATTGTCTTTCTCTATGTACACAAATAAAGTATCATTCATTAATTGATCTTCTATTCTATTGTGCACCGAGTCTTCACAACATTCATACAAAAAAATACTCTCTCTACAGTAGCAGTAACTACTGGTAGAATTAATGCTAATATCAAAAGTCAATAAACTAATAAATAGAGGAAATTCCTTTTCTAGTCTGCACCATTTTCTTTGTAAGATCACCTATACCTTTTAATTTAAAAAAAAAATGTTACATTGAAAGTTTGAAATTGATCATCAAGTCTTATGAGCTATGTAGTCGAAAAATCTTTTGGATAATGCTCTACAAATTAATTAAATTTGTCTTGTCATAAGTTGAGAATGAATTTTTTTGGACTTAAACATGATATACAGAGAAGCAGAATAGTATTTACCTCGTTAAAGGGATCATTTAGTTCTTGAATTAACGTGTCAATGAACACATACATAACAACACACAAAAATAATGCAAATCTATGATTTCTTGAACTTTATGTCGTGATTAGCCTTGTGTTATTGTTATGCTCAACTGCAAGTATACGGGTCATACAAGTAATAAAGTGGCTAAATGGTTAAGTATTGTCCCACAAGGATTGAATTTTTTTAGAATTTAAACTAATTATTATGGGTTTTTGAAACTTAATTTTATCTAGACAATATAAACTATGAATTAAATTACAATTTTAACATAAATAAAACTAACTAAATCAAACTAACAATTAACAAAACACGCACAAATATGACAAATTTACGAAATGGGAATTCTATGTCATGAGAGTTCTAGGGTCTTGATTTCACTCTATTCTATCCATTCTATTCCTATTTGGTGATTGCTAATTTGTTTCACTCAATTCAGTGATCAAGATTAATATTAACCTCACTCTCTTCCTCAAGTGTAAATGAGATTATATGCATAGTTAATTAAGTTAATATCTCTATTTAACTTCCCACCTGCACACTCATTAAGTATATCCTTATAATGATTATCAAAGAGCTATTATTCTCTCGAACTTAGTAACACTAAGATTGTATAACTCAAAACTGAATATGAATTAATCTCTATAGAACATTAAAATCATAAATCAATGATCAACTCATTCATTTCTCAATAAATTAGAAGCAATAAGCATATGATAATACAAACAAATTGAAATGAAAATATATTAGCAATTATCTAAATATTCAAAGCATAATTTGAATAGAACTACATCAAGGCCCTAGAGAGAAAATCTAACTCAACATAGTACAGATTCTCAACATAAATAAACCCATAAGTGTAGTTATGTTCAACACAAAATCAACGAAAATAAATGCAATATAAGGGGGAAAGAAATGAAACTATTGATGATTTGAAGCTCCAATCTTCAATTCTTCCACCAATCTTCCATAGAATCCAAGAGCTCTTGATTTATGTCTCCCAAATCTTCACAAAATAGGTTCTCCCTACTCCAAAAGACAAAATGGGCAATCAAAGTTTGTCTTCAAGTGTGGATTCCTCCTCTTTCAAAACTCTAGCAAGGGCCTTTTATAGGTACCCTTTTTGAGAAGTATGCCTAGTCTTAATGAAGGTGTCAGCATATTTTGGCACTACAATAGAGAAACTCTGCTGCAACCCCAAAACACGTTGCTGGAAAATTGGATACACTGGATGGGTGTTGCAATGAGTAATACTGGCGCTGTAGTGCCAATCTAAAATTCTTTGGCCACTACAATAAGAGACCTAGTTGTTGCAGCACCTGGGTTCTACTTTATTTAAGCCATTTGCTCCTAATGGCACTATTGTACCATAAAATCTCACTGCAACACTAACATTTAACCTATTAGCCATGGTTTTGTCCTTTTTTACTTGCCAACATTTGATTCTTTAGCTTCCCATGGTTTTCTTCTATTTTTTAGGATTTAAAATAAAATAAAAACAAATAAGTAGTTGTTATCAAAACTTAGAAATATAAAGGAAAAGTAAGAGAATTTAGAGAGAGAAGGGATTATTGATCTCTTAATCTTAGTTATATAAAAATGGGTAAGAGACTGGAGTATCTATAGGTAAATTGTTGTGTCTACAGTAGGTGTTACAGTAGCCGTAATTGTTACAGTACTGTAGATTATTATAATCCATAGTCAAAATATTGCTACAACACCCAACCCCCACCCCCAACAAGGAGTTTTGATTTTACTATTTATACTAATATCATTGCTTACTTCAACAAGAGATATACAGATCTAATATTGGATACTGACTCTTGGTAGACAAACATAATTAATTATTCATAACACTTTCCCCTTTGATGTCCACTATTTATGATGCCTAATTAAAATCCTTGGCTAGGAAAAACCTATTGGGATAAAAACTATAGCAAAGGGAAAAAGAGTACATCATTCTTATAAAGGTACTCTATACTGCCTTGTTAAAAGCCTTGCTAAAAAATCCTGTGGGACAAAACCATAGCAAGGAAAAAATAGTACAATTGGTGTAGACTCCCCCTCAAGTTGACATTAGTCGTTCTTTATAAATCTCTCAAATGATGCATCTTGATACTGTATATATGTCATCTGAAACTTGACATAGGAAACACCTTTATGAAAATATCTATAGCGTTATCAATTGAACGAGTGTATTGAATGTCAATGTCTTTGTTCTTTTCAAGCTCTTGTGTAAACGAGAAGAACTTTGGGGGTATATGTTTTGTTTTGTCACTTTTGATGTATCCTTCCTTTATTTGAGTGACACATGTATTATTATCTTCAAACAATATTGGTAGATCCTTGTTGAATGATAATCCATAAGTTGCTTAGAGAAGTTAAGTCATGGACCTCAACTATACACATTCTCGACTTGCTTCTTGGAGTGTGATAACTTCAGCATGATTTGATGAAGTGGCAACCAATGTTTGCTTTTCTGAACGCCAAGAAATTATAGTACCTCCATATGTAAATATATAGTTCGTTTGAGATCTAGCTTTATATAGATTTGGTAGATAACCTGTATCTGTATAACCAATTAGTCCTTGTTTTGACTCCTTAGGATAAAATAAACCTAAGTCAACTGTTTCTTAAAGATAACAATATATGTGCTTAATTCTATTAGGTCTTCATGTAAGAGCTAAGCTAATTCTTACTAGCATGTTAACAGCAAAAGCAATATCTAGTCTTGTAGAATTAGCAACAAATGTAAGAGCTCCAATTACAGTTAAGTATAGCACTTTAGAACCAATAATCTCTTTATTATCTTCATAAGGACGGTATGGATTTGTTTCCACATTGAATGATCTGTTTACCATTGGGGTACTTAAGGATTCGCATTGTCTATATTAAAGTGTTTTAAGACCTTTTCAGTATATTTTGATTGATGCAAAAGTATTCCACTTTGTAAATGCTCAATCTATAAACCAAGAAAATACTTGGTTTTTTCAAGGTCTTTTATTTTAAATTCCTCCTTTAAATATGCCACTGTCCCAATGATTTCTTTATGAGTCCCAATGATATTTAAATCATCAACATAGATAGCAAATAATCATATATCCAGATATTGTTTTCTTAATAAAAACACATGGGCATAGAGGATTATTTTTATATCCTTTTTTAACAAATATTCACTTAAGCGATTATACCACATGCGTCTGGATTACTTCAACCAATACAACCATCTTTGTAACTTGATCGGATACATTTCTTTGGGTTTTGAACTTGATGCTTTAGTCATCTTAAATCCTTTAGGGATTTTGACATAAATATCATATCAAGCGATCTAATAAGCTGTAACAACATCATATGATGTATTTTCAAAATTTTTAGAAATTACTAGGTTGATTAGATATCTAAATATAATTGCATCCATTACTAAAGAATACACTTTTTCATAATTTATTCTAGGTCTTTATAAAAAACCTTATACAACAAGTCGAGCTTTGAACCTCATAATCTTGTTTTTCTCATTGCACTTCCACACAAATACCCCTTTATATCCCACTAGTCTTATAGCTTCAAGTATGAGAACAATAGGTTCAAATGCTTATTAAACAAATTTAATTCATCTTGCATAGAATCTTTCAATTTAGACCAATCGTATCTCTTTTTACACTGAGTAATAGAACTTGGTTCAAGATCCACACTTTCAATGACATATGCCACTAAGTAAGAAAATATTTCATCAATATCTTCCATTTGATTCCGATTCCACAATCCTCCTGTATTTACATAATCAATAGAGATCTCATGATCTTCTAAACTTTTTGGGTTTTGGGCAACATTAAGAGTCTCTTGATTTGTCTCATTTTGTGTTTCTATTGGAGCACATTCCTCCATATTGGTGTCATCATGCTTTTTAGCTCTTTTTCTTTTCCAAGTATTTTTACCTTTGGAACTAATTGGTCTTCTATGCTTTAGGTGTGTCGTAGACTCATGAGCGGCTACATTTTCTACTTGTCCTTTTGGGACTTCAATTCGAGAAGAAGCATTATAGCTGCTATATCTGATTTAGTCACTTATTTTATATCTGTGAATGCATTTAGTATTTGATTTGCTATGTTTTGCAAGTGTATAATCTTTTGTATTTCTAACTCACACTGTTTTGTGTAAGGATCGAGGTGCAATTGAGATAGTTCACACCATGTAATCTACTTTTCTAACTATTTCTTATCTCCCCTTGTATGTATCGGCCAAAATGTTTCTTTAAACACGGACGTTTGTAGTATAAAAAGGTTGTCGTATCCACAAGGAGGTGGGTTTTTGAAAGATTAAGAATTTATAGTTTTAAGTGGAAAGGGATTTTTTCAAACAAAACTTAAAAGAAAACAAATATTTTTGAAAATTTTAAAGCAAGATTTTAAATTATAAAATTAAAATAGTGAAGCTTCGAGAATCCCTTATATGTTTCACAACTGATATGGAATTATAACTATAAATAATAATTACCTAAAGCATTTGATTTCTTATATCTTCTCTCGTTAGTTGCAAGCACTTTAACTAATTTTATAAGTCAACCTAAAGCGACAATATAGCAAGGTATAATGCAGTAAGGGTTTTCCTATAAAAGGTAGCAAAAAAATCATCTCTCACTAATAGTAAAAAACTACTATTCAAAGTTTTATTATTTGTTTGTTTGTTTGTTTGTTTGTTTATTTATTTATTTATTTTTTGTTTCTTTCGGTTACTGCCCAGCCTATAGAATGATTTGTTTTATTATTTTTTTCTTCTCCGCTATGTTGATAGAGTTCTTCATTGTGCATGTCAGAGTTCTAGATTCAGTGCGACTCCAGTACAAGACAGACGAAGATTGAGAGTTGGATTTGCTGACTTGGACTAAAGCTGCGACTAAGATTGCATGAAGCTGAGCAGGACTTTGTAGGCTGAAGTGGACCATTGGATTGATCTAAATATGCTAATTTGATGGCTTGGAGGACAACTACACATAGATCAGGCTGCACTGAATTCGAAGTTGGTTTTGACTAAGTGGTGGATAGCTGGCGCGAGGTGGATGGCCTGAATTGATTTGGTAGCGCAATCCAATGGCTCTCGTGCTGCCTCATGTTATTTCTTTCTTATTTTGATTTTCTTTTAATTTCTTGTGCATTTGAGGATTGTTTTTGCCCTTTTTGGACTGTTTTGCTTTTTTTTTCTCCATATTTTTAATCTAAAATTAGCAAACTCACTAAAATTAATTATTTTACAAACAAGATATTTAAAATGATGTTAAAAATATTTATTTTGCACTAAAACACATAAAAGTAATTATAAACTTTTAAAATTCTAATCTCTTTTGGTTTGACACACACATGATTTGTAAGACTAAAAAATAATTTTAGAAATCACTAAAAATATTATAAATATATTTACATACTTGAAACATACTATAAAACACATTAAGACTCAAAATAAAATTACCACTAATTATTTTTAAGGTTTTAATTATTTACAAATTAAACACATATTTAACATACCAAAATAACTCTAAAAATGAGCAAAAATATTACTTAGCATAAAAACACACTAAAAACATATTATTAGATACTTTTACATGCTACGACACAAAAATACTAATTAATAAAAAAATACTAGAGGATTTAATAGTAAATAAAAGTATAAATAAATGATTTTATCCTTAGAAAATGTACACTTTTAAGATCTCATCACACATCCTAACCAGCTTATTGTTAGTCCCTAGCAATTAAAGCGTTAGAATTTTGAAATGATTTAAATAATATTCATACAATACAAACCATTTAACTCTAATTAGACTCACCTGACTAATTAGACTTAAAAAATAGAAATTTTATTTAAACAATTTATATGCTATTTAACAAAATGTATGTAAGCTCGACTTAGTGCACAAAATAATAATGAATAATTATGAAGTTTTATCAAAAACTAAGAATAAAGTTGTTATGATATTTTGATTCAAATTACTCCTACAGGTAGTAAACACTTCAGATTTATTTATTAGAACAATTAAAAAGCAAAAATATAAAACAAAATTAAAAATTAAACTTTACAACAACTGTGGTAAGTGCAACATTTGGTTCCCTTAAGCTTTTTCTATAATCCATTTAGCAAGCTTTGAGTCAATAAATCCCAAACTAGTTGGCTAAGGTACTAGGTATTCAAGCACCCCTTAGAACTACTTACTTGAGTTAAAGGGTTACGAAACTACACTTATCTAACTTTATTAATTTACATACTTGCATATTTTATTTATTTACAATTTTTTATTTCTTTTTCTATTTTTTTATTTTAATTAATTAGTTAATTAATTTTTAAAAATGTTATTGCCCTTAATTGTTCATATGTACAAAATAACGAAACTCAAAAATTCATAACTTTGACTTAGCACTACGATTAAGCATTATGGAGCATGTGTGAAAAGAATAGCTTACAAATACTTTGAAAAATAAAAACATAAAAATGTTGAATAAAACCAAAATTTTAAGAGTACATAAAGTTAGATAATTCAAAGAAAAGAAAAATGATATTACATTAGTGTAAAATTCAAAAATCAAAACAAATTAATTACATATTAGTTACTAAGAAACCAATATTTACAAAACACACAAATTTTTAAATTTTTTTTTTTTATGAATTTCACAAAAACTTAAAAAAATAACCCAAAAAAGCAAAAAACACACAAAGATTATGAGTAAAAATTGAAAAATTTTGGCCAAAAATCAAAAAGTTAAGGCACAATAGTAGTGATGCATAACCCTCTCCCCCCAACTTAAATTGTACATTGTCTCCATTGTATAAAAAGAATAGTGAGAGCAACAATAATATTACCTGAATTAGCACAGCATCATAGATGATCTGTATCAAACTTAACAAACTAAAAATAAAAACTAACAAAACACACAACAATATATTACAAATTCGATCTTTTAAAGTTAGATTTGTAAGACTTTTATTTTTTGTTCTAAAAAAAAAAATCATGTTTTTTACATAGATTCTTCAAAATGTGTCTCATGAGGCTACAAATACAAAGTATTTACTAATCATAATCGATTATATCCTCCTTTGCTCAGCCATTCTACAAGAATTAACCTTCAAATTTATTTTCAACTTTCAAGGGTTTTTTTTAATGAAAATGTAAGGAACATAGAATTAAGCAGAAAATGAAATAAGAAGACAAAGAACAAAAATAAATATTTACAAAAAGAGAGTGATAAAAAACTACTTAGATTTAGTAAACCGGAGCCACAAGAGTGGCTTCGTCACGCTCAGTTATCCGTTTTGCAAAGCTTTTTGGTCTTTGGCCATTTACTCTAAGTATCTTTCCATCAAATGGATCTTCGATTTCAACAACACCATTTAGAAAAGCCTGTTTCACAATATATGGACTAGTCCAATGTGATTTCAACTTACTAAAATGAAGGTGGAAACAAGATTCATAAAGATGAACTGTTGATTTGGCTCAAAGTTCTTCCTCAGAATTTGCTTGTCATGAAATGCTTTCTTTTTTGTTTTGTAAATAATTGAATTATCAAAAAGATCATTCCTTAATTCCGTAAGTTTAGAGAATTGAAGTTTTTGTTCAATACCTATAGCAGTAAGAACAAAGTTGAGAGCTTTAATAGCCTCATAAGCTTTATGTTCAAATTCTACATGTAAATGATAGGCTTTTCCAAAGAGAAGCCTATAGGGAGACATCCTAAGGGAGCATTGTAAGCTGTATAGTATGCCCAGAGTGCAACTTGAAGACATGAAAACTAATCTTTTCCATCTGGATTCACCGTTTTTTCCCAGGTTTGTTTGATCTCTCTATATGCTAACTCAGCTTGTCCATTTGCCTGTGAATGATAGGTAGTAGAAACTTTATTAATTACATCATACGTTTGCATTAGAGCTTCAAAAGAATGGTTGAAAAAATATGTGCCTTGATCACTGATTATAGCACATGGTGTACCATACCTACATAACACGTTTTCTTTTGAGAATTTTATAATAGCTGTGTTATCGTTGATATGGCATGCTACGACTTCAATCCATTTTGAAACATACTCCACCACAAGGAGGATGTATAGGTACTCAGATGAAGATGGAAAAGTTCCTATAAAGTTTATTTCCAAGCAATCAAATATTTCAATTGCAAAAATTAGGTTTAGAGGCATCATATGACGACAGGACATAGTGCCTAACTTTTAATAATTTTCATAAGAGCAGTACGTAACTTTTAATAATTTTCATAAGAGCGATAGTAGTGATAAGTGTCTTTGAATAAAGTGGACCAATATAGACCACACTAGAGAATCTTCACAGCAGTCTTCTTTGTAAAAAAATGATAACCACATGCATTAGTATGACACAATTTTAAGACACTAAACACTTCACTTCAGGATGCAACTTCTCATGATTTGATAACGACAGTATTCGAAAAGGTAAAGGTCATCCTAGTAAAATTTACACAGCTCAACTAAAAGGTTAAGGTCATCTCAGTAAAAGTTATGCATCACAACCAAAAGCTTTCTTTTGTCTTGCAAACTTTAAGGAGATGGAATTTTGCCAGTTGCTAAGTAATTGACAATGTACGCATATCAAGGTAACTTTGTAATGAAGAATAAATGTTCATTAGGAAATTCATCATAAATTGGTGGGCCATTGACAAAATCACTGAATTCCAAATGAGATAAATGGTCAGCTACCACATTCTCAACTCCATTTTTATCCTTAATGGTCATCGACCATAGAAGTCGAGCCTTAGCATCCTTTGTAGAAAAGAGATATCTAAGCGTTGAATGATAAGTAAAAATAGTGTTGGGTGAACCGATTAGGTATGAACAAATCTTGTCAAGATTAAATACTATAGCAAGCAATACTTTTTCAATGGTTAAGTAATTCATTTAAGCGCTATTCAAATTTTTACTTGCGTAGTACACTACAAAAGATTTTCCTTCCCTTCGTTGACCTAAAATGGCTTCTTTAGCATAATTACTTGCATCACACATGATTTCAAGTGGTAAGCTCCAATCAGGGGACTGCATGATAGGTGCAGAGGTTAGCTTAGATATCAGTATTCGAAATGATTTTTCACATTCTTTTGTTCATTCAAACACTATATCTTTTAATAGGAGATTACACAAAGGTCTTGATATGGCTAAAAAAATACTAAATGAACATATGATAGAATCTAGCATGTCTAAGAAAAGATCAAACATCTCTAATAGTCTTTGGAGTGGCCATGTTCGAAATGAGTTCAATCTTAGCTGGATCAACTTTAATTCCTCTTTCAAAGGCAATGTGTCCAAGAATTATGCTAGATGGAACAATAAATTACATTTTTCTCAATTTAACATGAGGCCTTTTTCTTCACATCTTTTTAGAATGGCTTCCAAGTTAGGTAGAAAAATGTCAAACGAATCACCAAAGACAGTCAAATTATCCATGAAAACTTCTATAATCTTCTCAACCATTTCGCTAAAAATGCTCATCATGTATCTTTGAAATGTATTTAATGTGTTACAAAGTCCAAATGGCATTCGCCGAAAAGCATAAGTGCTGAAAGGTCATGTAAATGTGGCCTTTTTCCTAATCTTCTAATCTATCTCTATCTGATAGTATCCTGAATATCCATCATGAAAGCAATAGAAAGGATTACCAGCTACACGTTCTTAAATTTGGTCAACGAATAGGAGTAAGACATGATCTTTTTGACTAGCGGCATTTAACTTTTGATAATCAATGCATATTCTCCATCCAGTGATAACCCTTATAGGAACAAGATCTCCTTTTTCATTCTTTATCTCTGTTACACCAGACTTCTTAGGTACAACTTGAGTTGGATTGCCCATTAGCTATCCGCAATGGGGTAAATGATACTTGTATTTTACAATCTCAACACTTCATTCTTCATAACTTCTTTTATTGTTGGATTCAACCTTTTTTTAAGGATCTCTTCTTGCATTAGCATCTTCTTCTAATTGAATATGATGGGAGCAAATCAAGGGACTAATACTCTTGATATCAGTTATTGTCCAACCCAATGCAGTTTGATGATCACATAACATGTTGATTAACCATCGTTCTTGTGATTCATCAAGTTTGGATGAAATAATGATAGGAAAAGAATCATCAGCTCCTGGGAATGCATGTTTTAGTCCTTTAGAAAGTTGGGCTAACTTAACTTTCAGGATCTCTTCATTGGATGGTTTTGGCTTTTCTGTTTTTGGAAACAACTTTTCCAAACATAGTTGCTAAAACTTTGTTCCTTTGTCTAGTGAATGGTTGGGAATATAAAAAATGGGATTTGGAGTTTTAAGATTAGAACTTTGGAAGACTTCGTTAAGCATAGCAGTTCTCATCAGAAATTCTTCCTAAATAGCATCATCAGTGATTTAAGTGTAAAAACACTCGTCATTACTTTAAAATTGCTTCACAATATGGAAAACATTCACTTCAAGAGTCATACTTTCAAAAGAGATTTTTATGAGTCCATTTCGATAGCTAGTGAGAGCATTAGCCATAGCTAAGAAAGGTTTTCTAAGGATGATAGGAATTTTTGATTCCATGTCCACCACATTGAGTATCTAAAATGAGAAAATCCACAAGGTAATACAACTTATCAATTTGCCACAAAACATCTTCAATTATCCCTCGTGGTTCCTTAATGGATCAGTTTGCCAATTGCAAGATCATAGATGACTTAATCTCTGTAAGTCCTAGTTATGAGTAATTAGATTAAGGCATGAAATTGATGCTTGCACCTAAGTCTAACAAGGCTTGAGTGATTCCATGGGTTCCCATGTAACAAGTGATTGAGGGACATCCTAGATCTTTGTACTTGATCAGTGCTCTCTACTAAAAAACTACATTTAATTGCTCGGTAAAAAATATAGTCTTTATGAAATCATGCTTCCTTTTCACAATGCATAAGTCTTTCATAATTTTGGCATAAGCAGAAATTTGTTTAAGTACTTGCAAAAGTGGAAGGTTGATTCGAACTTGTTTCAAGTATTCTGATATTTGTTCATAATTTTTTGGCACTTTTCGAGTGGATTAAAGAGCTTCGGGGACAGGAGCTTTTATTGTAAGCTTATTCACTTCTTTTTCTTGTTATTGTGGAACAAGTTCTTCATTACTCATGTCTACAGTGTTTGATTTTTCCAATGATTTACCGCTTCAAGTGGTATCATGACTAACCTTTTCATTATTCTTCTATTTAGTGTTAGAGGTTTTTTTTTCATGTTTTGAGTTTGAGATGAACTTTTTTTAGTCAATTTCAAGATTTCTTCTATCATTTGCATGTTAGCAGCTTCAATTTTCTTATATGACTTGCTTTATGCTTCAATGAATGCTTGCAATGTATCCTTAAGAGATTTACTTAATGGATGTGAGTCATGCTGAGGAGCATTGTATACTCTTCTATGAATTTCTTCTTGAATTTTCCATTGATTTCCAAATGATTGCACTTGATTTGAATTCTTTATGAATTCAAATTGTTTCTTTCATCAGGATTAAGAATTTCGAGTAAGGAATATGAGGTTTATAATATGTCTTTAAGGCATTACATTGTTCCTTATATACTCTTATCTTTTCCTAATAAGCATGACAATCCAGTAGTTGGTCAATCCTTCCATTCACAAATTTGTTCCTTACAATTCAGCTTTTGTGAGATCCTAACTTCTTCACTCATTCTTCACTTTGAGGATTTATAACTCCCTTGTAAGATTTTCAACTTAAACTCTAAGGTTGTAGTTATCCTCTTCCTTCAATTGATGAGCTCTAGTTGATCGAAATTATTAGTACTATGAGAAATATCTAATTCAGCCCATAAATGAACTTTCTCAATAAATTCATCAAGAAATTCCTTGGCTTCTTCGGGATCCTTGTGTAAGAAATTTTCATTGCACATCACTTCTAGATATTGGTGATTTGAGTTGCGAGTCCCTCGTAGAAAAACTGACAAGACACCAATTCTCGTAACCATGGTGAGTACATTGACTTAACAAATCTTTTAACCTTTCCCAAGCTTCATAAAATTTTCATGATCCTTCTAGGAAAAAGTCAAAATTTTTTTTCTTGAGATTGTTGGTCTTTTGATATGGGTAGTATTTATGGAAGAAAGTAGATGTCATGTCATCTGATGATTTGATGGATCGAGGTCTTAAAGAATAGAGCCAACCTTTGGATTAATCTTTTAGAGAGAAAGGAAAGAATTTCAATTTTATGGAATTAGCAATGTTAGGGTGGTTGTGCAAAGTAGCAATAACTTCCTTAAATTGACCAATATGAACATAAGGATTTTCACTTTCTAATCCAAAAAAGGTTGAAAAAAGTTGAATCATGCCAAGCTTTAAATCCTATTATGGAAGATTTGATGGAAACACAATACATAAAGGAGTTAAAGTGTGAGTTAGGTGCATGTAATCTTTCATCAAAATTCTTTGAGGATTCTCACTAAGATTCGCCATTGTAAATGGATTTGAAAGAACTAGAGATTTGCCATTGTAAATGGATTTGAAAGAACTAGAGAATATGGAAAAGATTTTGATGATTTTTCACTAGGGTTTCCTAAGTTAGAAGCTTTAGCAAATTGGCCTAGTTTGTCTCTATGTCAAAGCATTAACCCTAAATGTTTCTCTCTTTTTAATTTTTTTAATTTTTTTTATTTTTTTAATGTACAAGGGAAAGACAAGATGCTAAGCTTTTCTTTCTCCGAGAAGAATGAAGTAGTAAGTGAAAAGCATCCGTCTCATTTATTTTGCACATCTTGAGTACTATTTGCTTTAAGGATGTTCCCAAGAAAGATTGGTAGTGTGAAGACTCCTTAAAAACCAACCTCCTAGTCAGAACAACGTTCCTCAAATGGCTGGTCATGGGAGAATCTCCCAAATTAATTGGTTATGTTGAACCACTAATGATTTTTATGGTTTAATTATTTACAAACTGAACACATATTTAATACACTGAAATGGCTCTAAAAATGACCAAAAATATTATTCAACATAAAAACACATTGAAAACATATTATTAGACACTTTTACATACAAAGACACAAAAATACTAATTAACACAAAAATACTGTTAATTAAAGGATTTAATGAGAAGTAAAATATGAATAAATAATGATTTTAGCCTTGGAAAATGTACACTTACTTTTAGATATCTGATGATTGAAAACTGCCTCATTAAAATGATAGTTGGCAAAATGTGTCTTAAAAACATCATCATTTTGAGGTTTAAGATATCTGATGATAGAAGATGATTCATACTCGATATATATTCCCAGTCTTCTCTAGAGATCCATCTTTATGCATTGTGGTGGAGCAATTAGTATATATACCGCAGACTACAGATCCTTAGATGGGAAATATATGGTTCTTGACCAAATGCTAGTTGTAATGGGGAGTATTTATGATAAGCACTTGGCCTGATGTGAATTAATGTTGCAACATATAAAATTGAATGACCCCACACAAAAATTGAAAACTTTGTGCTCATTATTAATGGTCTAGTAATAAGTTTTAGGCACTTAATTAATAATTAAGCCAACAATTTTATGTATGAGCAAAAGGATGCTCAAAAATAATCCCAACTAACATACAATAATCATTGAAATCTTAGGATATAAATTCACCAATATTATCAAGTCTAACTCTCTTGATTGTATAATCAGGAAATTATGCTCTTAACCTGATTATATGCACAAGGAATCACACAAATACTACATCACAAGTTCATAATAAGCAAATGTATGACCATCTGCTAAAGGCATCTATTAATACCATAAAATATTTGAATGGTCTACACAGTGGGTGAATAGCCCCACACATATCAGCTTGAATACGTTCAAGAAACAAAGATGATTCATCATTAATTTTAACTGGTGATGGTTTCAAAATCAGCTTCCTAAGAGAACAAGCTATACATGAAGTTTTATTTGTTTGATGGAACTTCTGGCCCTTCAATGGATGTCTATGAGAGTTTCAATAATTCTTCACACCATCGTTGAGTCAGGATGAGTCAAACAGTCATGCCAAAAGTTTAATATCTAAGGATCTTCTTTAACTACTATATGTGATTTAATCACATTTAAATATGTGTAATGCAATCTCGAGAAAAGTTTTGGTAGTTTTCTAATATGTACTTCTTTCTAGAAATGTCATTGGTAAAATATACATATATTTTTTATATCGTTAGTCCTAGACTAACTATCATGTCCATGAAGGTATATGTCATTAGAACTTAACAAATTCCTTTTGGATTTTGGTGACAACAAAGCATCATTTATGAAAAAATTTGTTCTATTTGGTAATATCACACTGGCTGATGAGACTATAAAGATGCACATTTCTTAAGGTTAGATATCATTATTTTGCATTAACATTTCTCGTTAAATCTTCTAATTATTAGCATTTTTGTCTTATTTAGTATTTTTGTGTCTTAGTGTGTAAATGTGTCTAATAATAAGTTTTAAGTGTATTTTTATGTTTAATAATATTTTAGGTAATTTTTAGAGTTGTTTCTGTATGTTAAATAATTATTTAGTTTGAAATTAATCCAAACCATAAAAATAAGGAGTGGTTATTTTATTTTAAGTCTTAATATGTTTTATAGTGAATTTCAAGTTTGCAAATATGTTTATAATATTTTTAGCATTTTCTATAAATATTTCTAAGTCTTAAAAATTATATCTATGTCAAACTAAAAGAGGTTAGAATTTTAAAAGTTTGTAATTATTTTTGTGTGTTTTATTGTAAAATAAATATTTTTAAAATTATTGTACAAATTTCATTTGTAAAATAATTAATTTTACTGTGTCTGTTAATTTTAGATTTAAAATCTGGAGGAAAAATGGAGCAAAATGGAGTAAAATCTGACCTCAAATGTATAAAAAATCAAAAGAAATTCAAAATTTAAAAAAAAGGATGGGTTGCAAGCTCTGGATCGCATGAACAAGTTGCTGTATCAATCTGAACCATCCATCTCGAGCCAATTGTCCTTTACTAAGTCAAAACCAACCTTTGGATTCATTACTACCTTTGTCACATGCACATGCTATAGCTGCCATCAAAGCAGCATACCTAGACCAATCCATTAGTCAGCATTCATCCCCAGCGGTTAGGCTTAGCTTGGTGTGATCCTAGCCATTCATCCATCTTCATCTGAAGGCTGCAAATCGTTCATCCCGTACCTATAACGCCTGCCTAATTTGATGTAACGGATAATGTTATGTAAATGACGATGTTAATGTTATATTAATGATGATGTTAAGTGATATACTCATGATGTGCTATGATATATGATAAATGGTGCTAACCATTTTATTTTAAGTGTTATGACAGGTGACGCTCGCGTGGAATTGATGTGCTCAAATGTTCATGTCATTAATGTTATGTGTTTAATTATATTTTTATGGATAATTATATGTTATGAATGAATTTTGAGTGTTAAGGCAGTTCGGCAGGCCGGACTATTAAGTTCGGCAGGCCGAAATGATGTTCTCTGAACGGCAAGCCGATGGTATATCATCGGTAGGCCGGACTTCTGAGATCGGCAGGCCAAACTCCTGAGATCGGCAGGCCGATGACAGCTGACATGTAGTCAGCAGAAATTCTACAAAATTGTGATAAGATGGAATTTATTTATGGACGTTT